>OZ007497.1:91796643-92016643 GCA_963931805.1 Microdon myrmicae | reverse complement strand
AGACGATTGTTTTCTTTCACCTTAAACCTAACTTTATTAAATATTGGTTACTAGTTAGTATAATTTACAATATTTAACATATTTAAACTGTATTTACACTTTACTCTACAGTTTAACTTTATTCTCTTATTCTACAATCTAACTTTATTTTACAATTTAACTTCGTTTTACAATTAAACTTTATTCTACCATTTAATTTTGTTCTCTTATTCTAACAATCTAATTCTAGCAATCTAACTTTATTTTACAATCTAACTTTATTTTACAGCTTAACTTTGTTTTCTTTTTATTCTACAGTTTAATTTTGTTGTCTTATTCTACAATCTAACTTTATTTTACAATCTAACTTTATTTTACAGCTTAACTTTGTTTTCTTTTTATTCTACAGTTTAATTTTGTTGTCTTATTCTACAATCTAACTTTATTTTACAATTTAACTTTATTTTCTAATCTCACTTTAATTTACAATTTACTTTATAAATTCGATTTAACTGTGTCTTTAGTTTATATTTACAATTCGATTTAACCATGTCTTTCATTTATATTTACAACTTGCTTTTCTAAATTCGATTTAACTGTGTCTTTATATTCACAATTCTATTTAACCGGAACAGAAGGACGAGATCCGACGCTTTTCAAGACTCAAAACGAACTCACATTCATTTCCGACTCTGCTTGCCTTGTCGGCTGCCCGTGATCGCATTGCTTTTTGTCGATCATGCAAAAACGTTTGTTAGGGGCTCTCGTGGGGTTCGTATTTCTGTATAGGCTACTTTGTATCTTATGGATCACATTATGGGACTTGGAATATTTTGTGAATTATGCAATTATTTCTTATGGATGGATATAGGGTTAGAGTTTCAAATAAGATATATATATATACATTGTCTTGGGGTTTCGAAAGACAAAGAGAAGAGAAGAAAAAAAACAACCGTGTGGTTTTTTGACAATGAGTCGATTTTTGAAATCTTGTCAAGAAAAAGGAGAGTCTAGAAAAAAGAATCGAGTCGGGCGAGCGCAGAGAAAAGGAAAGTGGGGGTGTTAAAAAATAATTTTTCCATTGTGAAGTGATTTGTATTGTTAAATTTGAATTGCCCCACAATAAAAGCAATATCTGCCATAAGTATATTCCGCAAAAACTCTTTAAACCGTAACCGCCAATCAAGGGATTACAGGCGACAACTTGGAGCCGCAAAAAAAGCAAACACCTACGGCATCCAAGAAAGCAAACACTGAGTATATAATTATATATGTCTTTTTGAGTGCAAAAAAATAATTGAAACAATTGGCGCAGCCGGTAAGATGAACCGGTGTTTGGTTTCTTCTTTTTTGTCACCTTCAAAGCAGGGCCCTATCGAGGCAATACACTTGTGCCAACGATTAATCCATACACATTTTATAGGCTGCAGTTGGGATCGATTTTAGGTCCATCTTCGATTGCAGGTAGACCTGTGGGTATGGGTGCGAGTTCTACCTCGCCCCACTAACACTCCGCTGTTCGACAAGGTTCCGCCAAACCGAATTGTCACTTCACTAAAAGGAAGAGAAACCATTTACCACATCGAGCACTTTGAATAAAATACACGGATTTAATGTTCGAATGATCCTTTGTTTAGTTTTAACCAATTTGCAAGAAGCAACCGAAGGAGGCAATTATTATTTAATTGTTCTGTATGGGACACTACACTAACCGAATACATTTTTGTGGCACGCGACTCTTGACTCGACAGTGTAAAAAGTATGAACAAGACTCCAGGGCGTGTGCACTCCGATGCACCCGCCAAAGGGGGTGGACGACGGCCGCTCCGGTTAGTGGTTGGAATAAGACTCAAAGATTCAACCCTCGTTTGGGGTGAGTTTGGTGGTGTGGTGGTAGATATCCTCTCCACTAAGGACATGTTTTACTTACCCCCAGAGAAACGTAAATTTGTTACGGCTCCAACGCCGTGCTTCCTCTTTCGAGGGAAGAGCGTGGAGGTTATTATATTTATTAAAGAATATGTTATTAATAAAAGATCTCTTTTATTTAAATATGTGTTTTTTTTTATTTTTTTTTTTTATCGAACTCAGCTATCTCAAGCTGAGCTCTCTTCTTTCTACTTTTTTCATTTTTTTTTTTTTTTTTTTAAAACGCTGTCTTTATTGACCATTAAAAGTTTAGTTACATAAGTTTACAGCTAACTTAACTAAGTTGTGACAAATTTACTTACAATGTCTAGAACATTTTTCCAAGTAATATTTAATTTGAGGTCTTACGTCTAAGGAGATCTATAAGATACAATTTATTAGTATGACTCCTGGAAAGGTCATGAAAACCAGGATGGATTGTCAATGTTTACAATAAATATTCTTAAAACTACTTATCTCTACTTACATCTAGCTTATATCTAAGGTAGTTAAATAAATTCACATATAGTCATTTAGAACAAATTAGCCTAGTCTTAAGCTTAAGTTGAGATTCCATACTTTACATATCCTAAGGAGGGAGGGGAGCGGCAGAGGGAGGTCTCTCCACCGACTGCTCGTTGAAGGAAAGAACCCGAGAAAAGGGTTGAATGTTTGAGTATTTGAAGTGGTTAAGATCGGTTACCCTGTTATGGTAGATGATTTCGTTCGCATCATTTACTAATCTTCCTGCGTAGAAGAGAGCCTTTAAATGGAGTGCATGAAGATAGGGATTTGATGCATTGTGGCTGGGGAGGCTAAGGGAATTGATGAGAGGGTTTGGATTGGCTGACAGGTTTTCAATGAATCTTATCGACAATTCCAGGAACCTTCTATCCAATCTCTCCAGGCCGACGGAGTGGTATAGCGTAAGGCTTCCGATATATTTGTGGGAGTCGCGCTGTCGACGTAGCCCTGTGATTAGTCTGAAACACTTCCTTTCGAAGATACGAAGTTTTTCCATTTGAGAGGGAGAGATATGGAACCAGATGGGACAAGCGTAAGTAAGTGTGGGCCTGATGATTTGTTTATAAAGTAGAAGTTTGACTTGTTGAGAGAGACCATCTGCCTTCCACATTACTTTCCGACAAAGGTTCAGCTGTATCCCCGCTTTGCGGATGACATTGTTTATGTGAGTCGTGAAAGAGAGATTATTTTCGAAAGTAATGCCCAAGTATTTTAGTGATTTAGATGGTTTTATGAGGGTGTTGCAGAGGTTCAGTTGGATTTTTGAATGGTTACGTACCGTGTTATTGGTACAGTGAACGTTTCTACCTTTAAATACAATCATCTGAGTTTTGTTGGGGTTTAAGCGGATCTTCCATTTAAGGAAGTAGGAGGAAAGAATTTGGAGGAATTCATTTACGCGGTTTCTGGCAGATAATACGAGCCTGCTGCTGGAGTAGACAAGGGTATCGTCTGCGTAGTTGAGGATTCGAGTATTCGGTGAGACGGGTTGAGGAATATCAGATGTGTATAGTAAATATAAGAGGGGGCCCAGAATGGATCCTTGGGGGACTCCTGCTGTTATTGAGTACGTCTGGGAAAGGGTGGAATTTATCTTGACCATGAATTTCCTATTTGATAGGTACGAGTAGAGAAACTTGGAAGTGTGATTGTTGAGACGATACGTGGAATGTAATTTGTACAGAAGACCCGCAGTCCACACGCAGTCGAAAGCCTTGGATATGTCAAGGGAGATACACACAGTGGGGCACTGGTCGTTAAGAGCCATAGTGATGTCGTGAGTAAACTTGAGGAGAGCGTGACATGTTGAGTGCTGTGCACGAAAACCGAATTGAAAATCAGGGAGTAATGAGTTAGTTTCCGCGAAGGAGAGTAGGTAATGGTGAATTTTTAATTCAAGTAATTTGCTTAAATTATTAAGTAGTGAGATGGGTCGAAAATTGGCCGCCGTCAGGGATGCGCCTGATTTTTTAATGGGGATGACTATGGCAGTTTTCCAAGACTCCGGTATGTGACCAGCATTTATTATGTGGTTTAGCAGGGTCATGATGTATAGTCGATTTGAAGGGTTGAGGTTTTTGAAAAGCACATGTGGAATTTTGTCCAAGCCGGTAGAGTTTTTACTGCTACGAGAAGATATCATTTGGTTAAATTCCTGTGGTTGTAAAAAGAAGTTTGTATCGGTGGGTTGAGATGCTCTATTGTCATTATTAAATTCAGTTATGAATGGAGTGAATGAGGAGATTAGTTCATGGGATGTATAACGGTTGACCACTTCCTCAAACTCGGAGTTGCCTAGGTTATTATTTTGTCTATGCACTTGGGAGAAGTGTTCCGCTAAATAGTTTGCTATTTCAGAATCAGAGTACAGAATATTATTTCTGGGACCAATTAGTCTGTCTATTGAGGTGTGTATTTTTCGTCCTGTAAGGCGATTGATGTTTTTGTAAAGATTACGGTCGGGTCTGATACTATTTAAAGTGGAGATGTAGTTCTGCTCTACGAAAGCATTTAACTGCTGGTTAATGAGGGCAGACAATAATTGAACCTGTACTTTCAGGAGGGGACAAAATCTTCGAAATAGTTTTCGGCGGAGCTTTTTTTTTTTTAATGAGATGAGTTTGAGGGTGAGATATGGAAGTGGTTTACCTACGAAGGAGTGTGGCATCCTTGAAGGGGTATTAGCATACAGGGCTTGCTGTAAGATCCCTTCCATCTTACAAGCTGCTTCTTCAATTTCGTTAGGATCCAAGTTATTAGTCTCTGTGATGGGAAGCGTTTGAAACATATCGCTAACGGATTTGTTGACCTTTCTCCAGTTAGTTCTGGAGAAATTATGGACTGGGTTGAGAGATCTACTTTTTTCATATAAATTTACTTGTTTATATAGAACATTTTGTTCTAACTGACTGTGGCGTACAAACTGAACAAAACAATCTAGAAGTCTCTGTGACTTAGAATTTTGAATAAACTTTGAACGAAAATCAAAGTGGCCATGTTTTGAAATGAAAAATGTGCTTGTTATGAAAAGGGGCATATTTATGAAATGTACTGTAAGTGACTGGATATAGAATATTGTGAGAATGTAAGACATGTGAGGATGTAGTTTTAAGGGTTGGGTTTGAAAGGACATGAGTTAGTGTTAAAGCGAATAAGGGTAGTATTCTGGAATACAACAAATTCTCTCTTGGTGGAATAGAAAACCAGATCTCGTAATGGAGATCATGGTGGTATGTGTGTGCTCGTTTAGATCTGTGTTGTTTACTCATGCGTGTTAAGTGTGTCAATGATGCGATACCTAAAGATAACATACAAGGGGTCATTGATACACTTAATCAGAGAAGTACCACCAAATTCTAAACTCCAGTAACCCCACGAACCAACAATACATCCAAGTCATCGTCCTACCGAAATAATTGCAATCAAATCACCAACTCTTGAGCAATTAATAAATCGGTCAAAAAGAATGATCGATTGCATTTATCAAAGCAATAAACGATTGCGCAAGTTAGAACAATTCAAATACGGAAACCTCCAAAATGCATGTTCCAGCACAATCGTCATAAGTGCAATAACTAGGTCAACTCGTTGGCGCAAAGGTTTAACTCAAGTAAAAAGCAATGAGGAAGTATTGACCGAAATCAGCAAAATGTAGCAATTACAAATTGGGTCGATGAAAATGTAATTGCATGATCGTCATTGGGAGGTATTGACCCCGAGGTGCGGTGAAACGTTTAATAAGTAATTAGGAGGCAGTTAATAGTGGATCGTGGAGATAGAAGCAATAAGGAAATTTGATCGGAAGAATCGGGTGTTGGCTACTGAAGAAGAAGAAGTAAAAACATAGCGATAATATTACAATAGTGTACTGAAGAAGAAGTTAAAGGATAGCGATAATATTACAATAGTGTACTGAAGAAGAAGAAGTAAAAACATAGCGATAATATTACAATAGTGTACAGAGAAAAAGAAGTTAATGTATAGCGATAATATTACAATAACGTAAAGAAGAAGTGCTTTAACGTAACAATTAAATGCCAATTGTGACTGAAGAAAAAGGAGTTAATGTAGAGCGATAATATTACAATTGTGTAAAGAGAAAAAGTACTGTAACTTTATGGTTAAGTACCATTTGTGACTGAAGAAGAAGAAGCTAATGTATAGCGATGATATTACAATCGTGTAAAGAGAAAAAGTACGGTAACTTTATGGTTGAATACTATTTGTGACTGAAGAAGAAGAAGTTAATGTATAGCGATAATATTACAACAATGTACCGAAAAAGAGCTGTAACTTTATAGTTAATAACCAACTGGGACTGAAGAAAAAGGAGTTAATGCATAGATATAATATTACAATAGTGTAAAGAAAAGAAAAGTGCTGTAACTTTATAGTTGAATACCAATTGTGACTGAAAAAGAAAAAGTTAATGTATAGCAATATTATTACAATGGTGTAATGACAAAGTACTGTAATTTAAGAGATTTATAATAATAAAAGAAATTCGTGATTTAACTGTTCACTGTTTTATCTATTCGTTTGGTATCCTAATGGTTATTTCGACATAGACTTCAAAGAACCATAACTTGCGCGAGGGCAATGGAAAAACAAAGCAGGCAGGCGGCAAGGACAAAGGAATAGGGAAGAGCGTGGTTTATGATGTGCATGGCGGCTAAATAAATAGACGACGATGCATCGAAGAAATTGTGTTAATGAAAAAGATGGGACGAGGGCATCATAAAAGTCTTAGATGAGTGATGCCCTTGTGTAAATAGCCGAATAGACATTGGGAAAGGTGCTAATGGGTTGCGACACCTTATACAATGAAAATTGTATATCGTATCTTGGGAAGGTGGCCGAAACGAATCCCTTGCTTGCATTTGTATATGCGGGGTAATTCGTTGTAAGAAACGGATTCTATATTTTCATTGTTTATACTTTGAATTCAATCCGGCGGGTATGCGCAAAGTCGATGATTGTTTGGAGATTCAAACAACGGAGCATTTCGGGGTAAAGTGCTTGCAGCTGTATCAATAGCTGCAGGCCATTGCGAAAGAAATTATATGGTTATACAATGACGGTTTGTATAGCATCAATGCCAATTGTATATGGCATCTAAGGCGACTCATGTGTCGAACTCTAGAGTGAGTGTTGACACTAAACGAGAATTCGGTTCTTGGTCGGTAATACAGAGATGTATTGATGCCTGCATGAATGCCCTTATGGGGAAATTCTTTACAGGAGTTCCTAGGTAACGCGTATGTATGATTGGGATTTGTGATAAATTTGGATAGAATTCTTACGGGGAATTTTTGAATTTGAATGAATGAATGAAGGTAAGAATTATTTTCCAAAAACTTTTAAACAAATAAATTTGATAAGCTTGATGCGTGAAGCATTTACTTGTGCTAATGCGATTGCATTAGGAGGAAATTATGAAAGTTGGGTTGTAGTTATGGGGGTTCTTCGGGTAAATAGACAGTGGGGTTTGGTGGAACCGCCACAGTCCCACGTCTCGTCGTCAGTTATGATGCGTTGCATGAGTGTAGAGAAATCATGGCTTCAGCAATCGCAATTCGATGCTCATTTTGAACAAGTTTTGTTGCGACGCGTCTCATCTCCAAAATCTTACGAACTGATTCGAGTGAAATGTTGTGCTAGGCTTCTCAAGCCACGATGATTTTCAACCACCAATTCCTTCACTTTAGCAATATTTTCCTCAGTCAGAGCCGTTTTTGGAACGTTCGCGAGAGGCAAATCATTAACGTCTAGACTATCACGTTTGAATGCTTTGTACCATTCATACAATTGTGTTTTCGATAGACTTGTTCGCCATAGATCTTAATAAACAGTTTCAACGATCCCACAGAAGAAATTCCGTCGGAAACACACAATTTAATGCAAAATCTTTGCCCAATCAAATTATCCATTATGAAAATCGAAAAACGTTCTGGGGTGAACTATCAAAATCATCAGCTGTAAACAAACTAATTGACACGTAGCGCTCAAACTTGACGTCATTATGCCTCGAATGTGATTTTAGATACAGGTTATTTACATAAGTTCAAATATTAGCATATTTATTACCAGTGAATAGTGCTGCACGCATTGCGAAACGGAATGTGATACACATACCTGTCAGGTTTTACATTTCATTTCATACAACTTTGGTTTGGACAAAATATGCCAACTGATGCAAATGACAGATAGATGTTAGTAAGTTTACTTACCTCAAGTAAGTCAACTTAAATAATACCTTCTTCTCCAACTGCTATCGTCTTAGGTACTTTTCTACTTTCACATCTATCACAATTGTCACAAATATCATTGAATTTATGTTATACTGGTATGAGTTTCAAGTACAAGTATCCAGTGTACCCGTGACTTGCAATATATCCTAGGACAAGTCCTAGCTGTGCCCAATTTTCCTTGGCCGTTCTAACACTTTATTTCTTGTCGAGCCAAAACTCATTCGGTTTCAAACTTAACCATCATAGCCATCCCGTCAATAATTAAACTCTAATCGATGGCCTTCGCCTCGATTAAAATAACGTTACCCACCCCACCCAATCGTCCACGGCACGACGAAGACGGCGTATGCTGTCCTTACCTTTTTGTGGCGCCTCCAAGGCCATACCACTAGCATTTATCATTAAGATAATTAAAATTAACCATTGCCTCATTAAAATAAGCTATTTAGTCAGCCAACGGACGACGTGGCTCGCCACGAGCTTATGTGTACCTTTAAACAGTCAGGATACCCGTCCAGTAACAGCGCCAATAACCAACGAAAAGGAATCATGGCGATTGATAATTATAAAATGCAAAGGAGACCTACACCGTACTTACAGAGTGTAATAAAAAAAGAAGTTGCGAGGGAAAACGTTCTAATAGCCCATTTCGTCTACTTTAGCCAAGTAACGTAATTGCAGACCACAACGAGGGTAAGAACAATCCGAGGGCCAGCTGTAGACCAACCGAAAGTTTACCACAAGAGCACCGAATGTCCTCCACCTCACATCTTGTTGTACCGCGACCATTGTGAAAAAACCAAAAAGGCACAACGTAACGGTGAGAACACGCTTGTCCTCCTCCTTGGACATAAAACTCCAACAACAAATACGGTCATGAAAAGGAGTTGTGATAGGAAAATGGTGTTAGTGATACTTAGGGCAGGGATATTGTAGTTTGTCGATAGCTTATCCTTTGGACGGGGGATGAGTGTTACGTTGAGTGACCCTACTTGAGAGTTGGGTTAATTTAATTACCATTGAACATGCTTATTATTGTAAGCATGTCCTATTGCCGATATTATAAGTGCCTGTGCAACATAGTTTTCTAAATTCGATAAAAATGTTAGTTATGTGTTGTTCTTATAATATCCAACCTTCCAATATTTAGCAGCAAGTGCAAAATAAGCAAAGAAGGTAAAAGGGAATCATTTCAGATAAAGAGATTCTCAAATATAATAAACACTTGCATTTGAAATTACGTTTTAAAATATTCAATTGAATTCAATTTTTATTAAGTAGATAATACATTTATATTTTACAACTAGTATTTAAGAGTTTTAGGACAGCAATTCCTTTACAACTATAATCTTAAATCTATATAATGAAAATAGCACAATTTTAATGAATAATAAATAATAAATGATTAAAATATTGTTTTTTTTTTTTTGCACATATTGCTAAACAGTACATTATATTGGAATTTAAAACTAAGCAGGAATTAAAAGAAAATGTTTTTTTTTTTTTACACTTTAAATAAAACGTTTTATGTATTATAATTTTTTTTTTATCTAAATACACATTTTCTTATGTAGAAAAGAAAAAACGAAAAAACCGTTTTGCAATTTTAGGCAAAATGCTAGATCAATTTTAACAATAAAGAACTACTAATTTTTTTTTGCTGGCTCCATGCGAATACTCTTAATTATTCTAAATACATTCTTTTGAATTGTAAAGTTAAAATCGTCTGTTATTATATAAGTTTAAAACGGAGGAAGTTAGAGTTTCCTCCGTTTTAAACATTCTTTTGAAGTTTTTCAAACAACTTTCGGTGAACACGTTTTCTTTTTTTTTCTTATTTTTGTAACGGCATGCTTTAAAGAAAAGAGGAAAACTTGAACCCAATAATATTTAATGATTTTATTCGTATTTTTATTTTATTCTCCATTTATGTATATTTCTTTTTCTTTATAAATAATAAATTAATATGATTTGCAATGTTTTAAAGAAAAAAAAGGAAAACTTGAACTCAACAATATTTAGTGATTCTTATTCTTCGTTATTCGTTGTCTGTTTTTTTTTTTATTAATTTAGAATTTTTGTTTTTACTGTAATATTATAAAACTAAAATTAAAAGAATTGTTACGTATCAAGACCACCCACCTGGGCATTCATACCGGGCCAAGCCCCATTCAATTTCGGATCACATAAGCTGAACCCGCTTCGGGTTGATTAATGTATCAATCCACTAAGAAAAATTCTTTACCGGCATCCCTAGAGAATAAAACTACAGAGTCCAGACGTACGTCTGAGAACAAAACTCTATGGCAGCACCGTTTCCCTTAATCCTTTGTATGGATACGTTTCCTAAACGGCACTAAGGACAGTGCCCGTGAATAAATTCGCTGGACAAGAATACCACTAAGAAATACAAAATATCGCTGGCAGCGTTGTCCATTAAAATACAAATACCAATCCTAAACATGACTGAAAATCGCAAGTAATGTTTATGAACCATTAATTCTGTGATTAGGACGTTTATCCTGTGAGTAGGACGTTAGAATATACTAACAGCTAGGCCGGCTCGTCGTAAGAGGCGACTACAGGCAGAGTGGTAGGTGGGGTCTCAACGCCCTGTCGCCCGGTGAAATACCACCCCATCAAGCTATAGGCTCCATGAAACGGTCGGGACAAATCTCTGATCATCTTGGCTGATGGACCTGTTGGGGTTCTCTATACCACATGGAGAATCAACCTACAATTCCATACCTTATTTCGAACGCTTTCAGCGCGTCATTTCTACCAATTCCCCTTATAAGGTATTCCACCTGTAAAACATGTTAAACGGACGTATAGCTAAACTCATTATCCTATGCAGATAATGCATAATTGAGTTTAGCTACCTATTTGCTGTACGGCAACCCCATTTCGCTAACCCATGAGATTTCCACAGGAAATCACATCATGTCAGTTAGCAACGGAATAGTCTGATCAAAAGACGCGGTTGCTTAATCTTGCGACCGCTGGTGAAATTATCAAAGCATTTAAGTTAGTTTCCATGATCAGATTTCTCTAGCCAAGTCAGCGTCCTTTTTACTTTCTCCAGACACTTCATTCGGTGGGGATCAATGTTCTCTTTTTGCAGGTGAATAGCACCAGTTTAATTTTCCTCTCTTTCACAGTTCTGTCTGCGTACAGATCAATGTACTCTGAGATCTCCATATTCACCGAATTGGGTCAATGGGTTATCCTCAAAGCACATTGATTCAGGCACACACGACCAAATCCACCCCGAGATCATCATACATCGTGTTTCTGTTCTTTCATTCTCCCATGTTCGTTCAATTAATCGATTATCCACCACACATCGGCGGAGGTGGCAATGAGAGAGCAGAAGCATGTTCTCTTTTGGTTGTCAAGTGCGAAAATTAAATTACGCAACTTCATCCCTATTCCAACAGTCGATTAACAGCCATCAACGGGGTAGGTCGTTGCCCAACGATCGCAGTGTGTGCATGCGGATTAACACTCTCGCGCGCGAAGTAGTCCCCCGTTACCCAATCGAATAAGAATTCATTATTCGTAAACGACATTTGTCTTTTGAAAGAAAATAGAGCTACGCGAAAGATACTACGGTTACTATACAAATACTACCATCAGTTCTCTGCTGAAATCGGATTTTCATAATGTGCACCACTGTTAAAATATCCAAACTTGATTCGGCTTTCTTTGGAAATAAAACAACAAGGAACAATAATATCTCAGTGAAAAGCAAAAGACTGTCTGCTGTTCATGTTTCCACCCATTGGGATTATAAAATGCTCAACGAAAGTGCTTAGGGTTTGTTTATCTTTACAAATAAAGTGAAACTTCTTTTTTTTAATGTTATATACCAGTGCCTTTTATTGGATATTCGTCGAGCAACATCGTGGCGAAGAAAGTGAACTAGTGCCCATGATCGGCACAATACTTCTTCACCCCCACATACCGGTTCGAGAAAAGGTTGAACCGTCACGCTGTACATTCCCCGATATCGTCGGGAGAAATCTTCGACTATGTTTCGGATGTATGGCGGATGGCCCAGACTGACACGAAGATAAGTCATGGTGGTACCTTCTGAGATAAAGAATTCCGGAGGTAAACTAGTTCCCCATTCGGATCTCCGTGGGGTTTGTTGGAATGAAGCATGGGTGTGCAGGTGTACAGCACTGGTTCACCTCTATCCCTATCCTCAGTAAATTGTACAAGTGCACTTGCCACGCATTTGTCCAATACTCTAAATGTTATTTTCACCTTCTATGCATTAGATATCCTTTCGTCAAGAATTTCCGCACGTTATAAACAGGTATACTTTCGTATAGCTGATCACAAGAAGCCCAGGAACTCAAATGTTTAATGTTTAATGTTAACAAGATATTCACAGGAACTTAAATGTTTAATGTTTAATGTTAACGAGATATTCACAGGAACTTAACTGAATTTACTTTTAACGGATGTACTCCGGGAGCTCGTCCACCGACTGTTGTTAATTTCAGACTTCTGTGCGGCGTGTGAGAACGCCGCGATGGTTGGAAAACGACTGAATGAAAAATTCCCCAGTGGATGTGTACAATCCACTAGGGGTTGAATTCCCATGCAGCTCCGACAACGTACAGTTGGTCGTGCGGTTACCAATGAGAGGGCAGATACCCGATAATCACGACAAGGGTGCATGATCCTTTTCGCTGCAGACGTGTCGGCAAAAATCAACAAACATGAACGGTACAAGAGGGAGCTGCACCCGAACCGCGACTTGTTCGTCCGAGGTGCGACCTGGGGTATATGCTGTTGGTGATGATGACCCTTGTGCGTCGCATCGAAGTTGGTGGCCGGTGTTGAATTCCATTCCATGATATGATGCTGAAAAAGAATTCTCGGCAACGTGGCGCTAGATGCGCAAACAAGTTTTGTTGGTTTGACGAAACTTGTGATGCTTTGGGCTGACTTGGGATAAGCCATGGATATACGTCGCGCACGTGTGTGGCGGTATTTATTGGCTTGTCTTACATTGATGTCTTTCGAGTTTTTGTGTCGGTTGTTTGGTGCTGCAACCGATTACTCTTCAGGAACATGATGTGTTTCAAGCAATCATGCCCTTGGGGAAAATATCTGTTAGGGTGCTAATGCGATGGCATTAGCGAAAAACTATGGGTTATATGTGTTTCAGGAGGAAGTTTTTGGATAGATACCTGAAAGGTAAGTAATGACGTTCAATGGAACTGCCATTAGACATTGTTTTCCGTGGTTTTAGGCGCACTTGAAAACAGTTTCTTAATAATTAATGGGAAGGTAAGTAGTGGCATTCAATGGAACCGCCATAGGTTACTATGTCAGAGAGAACATCATGCAGATATTATGACAAATAACCAAACTTTAAGAAATTCGCCGTCGTCCAATCGGGCTTTTTCTCGAGGCTCTGCCGACGTTCGGCTGATAACGGCCTTTTTTTAATATCAGGGGCATCGGTTTCACCAATACGAATGTAAACGCCGTCCACCAATATTTGCAAAGAACGAAGCCTAATATTATTGCTCTAAGCGAGACCCAGCACGATTCGTCAATTGATTCCACATATCTTCGTTGATCAGGATACGACTTACATTCGAGATTCTGTTTTAAGGGCGGAGTCTGCGTCTTCACGCGGTCCAATCTGGATTGGCGAAGAATGGAGGCGTTAGAACCCAATAATATTGAAGGTGGTGCTGAGGAACTCTGTTAAATTTCTTTGTTGTCTTTACGGCTCCCCCAATGACAATCGACCGGTGACACGTTGGGAACATCTTCCACGTACCGTCGAGAGGATACAGATCAACCACCCGGGTTATGAAATTGTCGCCCTTGGCGATTTTAATGTACGCAATCCCGACTGGTAGGTACATTCTAACAGAGCCGACGAGCCTGGGAGCCTCTGGAGCAGATTTTCGCTGTTAGCCGCAATTTGACTCAACTTGTGGAGGAACCTACGCGAGTGTCAGCTACGCGAGGCGATTATGCGAACATCCTGGATTGGTTTTTAACATCCGAACCGAGCATTTATACCGTGGAGATTGCTGCGCCACTGAGAAACTCAGATCACTGCTTGATATTGGTCGCCCAACCACTTGCATTTCAAGCGAATAACCGATCTAAGCAGCTGCGCCATGTGCGAGGGTATGGTGCTGCTAACTGGGACGGTTTGTGAGATTTCCTTGCATCCTTTCCGTGGTCGATGGAGTGCTTTAGATGCTCCGATGTTAACGCATGCGCGGAGTCGGATGCAGAGATTATTCTTCTCGGGATGGAGATCTACATTCCGCATTCCATGAAACGAAGTTTATCCGATAAACCTTGGTTTGATAAAAATTGCGAGCAGATTACAGCGGCAAAAACTAAAACTTTTAAAAAGTGGCACTACAATCACACCGAGGTTAAAAGAGCAAATTTTGTTAGAATCAGAAACGCGTGCAACCAGGCGATTGATACCGCGAAGAAAGCTTACAACGACAGAATGACCAATAAACTGCTGGAGTGCGCAGCTGGTTTACGCCCCTTTGGTCAATGGCAATGGCTGTCAGCAGTAACTTCACTTCCTCGTCTTTTCCCCCGTTAGTGACGGGCAGCGGCACGTTGGTCACAAATTCACAAGATAAAGCTAATGTGATCAGGAATTTATTTTCAGCGAATTCAAACCTCGATGCCGGTCTTTTTTAGCCACCTGTCACTTGTCACCGATATATGGACATTTACGATTGACCGGCATGGTGAGTCAAGGGCGGTCGCATTGGATATCTCCAGGGCCCTTGGACGTGTCTGGCATTGCTGAGCAAACTTTGTTCATATGGACTTTCCCAGCAGCTTTGCGACTGGGAAAAAAGCTTCCTCGGGAATCGATCGATCCGGGTTGTTATGGGCGGGGTGCCTCAAGATTCTATTTTGGCTCCGGCTTTATTTTTGCTTCACTTAAATGATTTATTGGAGTCAGCGGATACCCGAATGTTCAGTTTTGGGGGTGATAGTACGCTTGTTTCCTCTTTTTCGAGTGATCGGCTGATTAGTTCATCAACGTCTCACCACCTGAGATGTGGTCAGATCGACTCTTTGAATCGGGATCTAGATAAAGTCCTGCAGTGGGGGAAGGCCAATCTCGTCGACTTCAATGCAACAAAGAGACACTATACAACATTTACAAAGTAAAGCCAGGCCCTCGGATCCGGGAAATCATGAAACTGCCCGGCTTCACGGTCTGTGGGAATGTATCGTGGCATAAACACGTGTCGAACATCGCTAGGTCCGCCTCAGGAAAACGGAGTTATCTTTTTAGAGCCAAGGAATAGTTTACTCCGGGTCAACTTGTTCGCCTTTATAAATCGCAAATAAGACAAAGAAAGGCAGTAAAATCAGTAAAAGAAAGTAGAACAAAAAACAGAAAAGCTTTTGGCGTTATACACCCCTTGTATCATAATAAAGCGAAATGAAAAAAAGCACACATTGTGAACGGCTTTTGTATGTCCTAAATTGAGATGCTGTTGAGGATGGCGGTCGTCTTCCGTTCTTTATTTTTTGTCCTTCATTTTTTTTTTTTTTGTAGACTTTTGTTTCATTTCATGACCGCCGTTTTACATTTAATATGAGCTAGGTATATTATAGATGGTGGAATGTATTCACCAAGTGTAGTTGAACAGCGGCTGTAATAATACTCGTACATATAGAAAAGATTTATTCAGGTTATATGGCACAGTGGCATGCAGGATAAAATGAGTGAGGCATTGCGTTCTGTCCTTATACAAGCTTAAACGGGGTTTAGAATTCTTCTTCAGAATTGTTGTCTTCCATCGTTGTGAAATGCCCGGAAATTTCTTGTACCTTTGTATACAGTTCACAGCTGATTGTGTGTAGTGTACTGTGCGGCAACAAATATGAGTTTAAATAAAATGAATCGTGGCTCCCACCAAAAACCAAATCTGCGGAAAATAATTCTCCTATGAAATTAAGAATTTCGATGTCTAATTATCTTATGCTTAGCCTCAGACGTTTAATTTAAACACAACCGCATATACAGAAGTGTATGAAGTAAAATTAACTAAATCAAAGAAAGAAAACATCCAAAACATTTTAGTTACATTTAAATGCAAATTTAAAATTTGTTGAAAATGCTCAAACGAAATCCTTCGTACTGATACGGTCTATCGTAGTCTGAAAGAGCTCAGTGAAATTGTCTCTACACATATTGGCGGCATATAACGAACAGTTCACTTACCAAAGGAAACATTGGACAGATATCTCAGTCCCTGATTGAAATTCATGCCTTTAAAAAAGTCCAATTTCTTTGTCGGCTAGACGGACACTGAATGATAGATCAATAAATTTGTGAAACGTACTATGACAGCCATTGAGATTTTTCCTTGTTGACACTTGAAGCAATTCCATGACAACGGCGGTGGCAGTGGGAACAATCTAAAGGAGTGTCTGTGCTTCCATTCAGGAGGAATTTTCATTCATGATATTTGCGGCGGGATAGTACGATGGCAAGATTGACAAAGCATACAAAAGGAAAGAAGAACAGGAAAAAGTGTTTGAGAGCCAAAGGTTAGTGGCCAGGGTGCTACAAAAGTTGTTAAGGTTAGAGAGGAAGATTCATTCACCAGCCCACATTTAGTACAATCAATTTGTCCAAGACATATGATTGAGAAGCTTTGTCTTCGGAGGCTATTTACATTATGAATTGCTCCTAGAATTTCATTTTGTGTTCCAATTTGAGAGTTCACAAGGTGTACGTGAAAAAAAGGAGACAATATGCCAAAAGGATGTATATAACAGGATTAAATTAATTGTTGCATTCCTCGTCTTCAATTTAAATTGACTTGGCTAGCTTTTAAATTCACTAAATACTCCGCATGCGCATAATTTATTTTATTTATATACTATTGTAGACAAAACATAGTGAGGCTGTGTTTTTTAAAAATTCGCACTCCAAAAATATCGATGTTTATACTTACTTAGCGGGTTGGAATGACCGCCGTGAAACCTTACAAAATGTTCATCATCATCATCGGCACTACAACCGGGAACCGGTCTTGGCCTTATTTAGCAAGAACTGAGCCTGGTTAAATTTTCCATAATGATTTGTTTTTTCCGGGCAAGGTCATTAGTCTTGCGCCAGAGGCTCCCCGACGGGTTACAAAATGTTCAGCATATTTGTTCTGTTACGAGGGTTGCCTCTTATGTTTCGGGATTTGGCAACCCTAGCGTTGCAATCCGGCAATTGACAGCTCTGTCGTAAAGTTGGGCATTTTTGAGGTTATACGCACTCCGAACGTTTTGACATACGAGCGCCATTTGTGCTGTTTACAGTAACTTAAAAGATTCATCTCGGCCCAAAAATGGAATTAAATCGTCAACATTTTCGTGCGATTATTTTTTACAACTTTCGGCGTGGATTAACTCAGGAACAGTGCATGGATGAACTTAATTCAATTTTTCGCGATGAAGCTCCATCAAGGACCAGTGGTTATCGATGGTATGGTGAATTCAATCGTGGTCGTCGTTCACTCCAAGATGAATTTCGTGAAGGTCGTCCAAAATCAGTTGTTGTTCCGAAAACCATTGATGCTGTGCGCGAACTGATATTGGAAGATCGTCATGTGACCTATCGTGAGATTGAGACAACCTTAGGCGTTAGTGGGACCAGCATACATTCAATATTGCATAAACATTTGACTGTCAAAAAAATTTGTTCGCGTTGGATCCCACACAATTTGTCAATCGCCCAAAAAAAGGCTCGTGTCAATTGGTCGAAAGAAATGCTCAAAAAATACGGTCGCGGTGCTTGAAAACACGTCTATGACATCGTGACAGGTGATGAATCGTGGATTTACGCGTATGAGCTCGAAAGTAAACAGCAGTCGACTGTCTGGGTGTTTCAAGATGAGCTAAATCTAACAAAAGTTGTTCGCGCACGAAGCACTTCCAAGCAAATGGTCGCCTGTTTTTTTCGGAAAAACTGGACATGTCGCAACCGTGCCACTAGAACAACGCAGAACAGTCAATTCTGAGTGGTACACAACCATTGGTTTGCCTGTTGTCTTCCAAGAAATCAGGTAAACCAACCGCCGAAGACGGATCACTCTTCACCACGACAATGCGAGCTCTCACACATCGGCTGCGACAACTGCATTTTTGAGCACCCAAAACATCGATTTGATGGGTCATCCACCGTATAGTCCCGACTTGGCACCGAATGACTTCTTTTTATTCCCGTACGTAAAAAACAAACTGAGAGGTCAACGTTTTTCGACACCTGAAGAAGCGGCTGCTGCATTCAGAATGCATGTGTTGGAGATACCTCAATCAGAGTGGCAAAAGTGCTTCGACAATTGGTTCAAGTAGACGTCAACCGCGCCAGAGTGTATAGATCTTCATGGGGAATATTTTGAAAAACAATAAAGTGATTTTCGATGATCAATATTTGTTTTTGTTTTCTAATCCCGAAATATAAAAGGCAACCCTCGTACAGGCTCCTTCGTATTTACAGACACCTGTTGTCGGTGGTTTTTGAAATGGGCAAATTGGTGTACGATATTCACTGGATTACTCAGTTGTTTCCAAGTCATAAGAATATATTCAACTTTCATTTCATAAATATATACAGTGTGGTCCTCAACTGTATCCTTAGTTTCAATATACAATAAACAAGAATTATGGAACATAGAAATGTGTAATACGCCTTTCCCACCAATAGCCGTAATTTTAAATGATGAAGAACAATTCTGTTCAGTGTAACTCCGACTCTGGCGCGGTTGACGTCTACTTGTGTTCTCGCCCACTGAACGAATGCTAACTTCACTGTTCGTTGAGTGTGCAGTATAAAAAGAGCGCATGGCAGGCAGTCGGTCTCTCTGTTTCCCGTGGTGAGCGTCAGTGCTATTAATAGAAATATAAAACCTTTTGTTAACATTATTAGAATAAATAAAGAAAACTAACCTTTTACGATTTCAGAAGTGGGATTTAGCCGGGATTTAACGGGAATTTAGCCCAGAGTTAGACCAGATCTAGCCCAGTTCCAGCCCAGAAGAAAAGCCAGCAGAATAAAGAAAGCGGAGGACGAGTCGAAAAAGCGTGGCTTAAGGGGAAAAAAGGAGAAATCCCCAGATCCTGTACAAGTTGGTAGTCCACGAAGGAGTACGCGAAAGTGAACCAGGTTAGAGCAGCAAGGAAGTAGACGATTCCAAAGAGCCAACGACACCGGATAACGACAAACAAAACACTGTGGAGAAACTGATGGATGAAATTGAAGCCATGAAGACAAAACTGAAGAAAGTCGAGTTCATGCGCGCAAATGAACGCCCGGGTCAGAACAAAGAATAAGCGGTGTGGGGGTTCTCTATACCACACGGAAAACCAACCCACAATTCCAACCAACTTTTACCGCTAACAGCGCGTCATCATAACCCAAATATGCAATAGTACACATTCGCAACACGCAAAGAACACACTTCCCAATACGCAACAGCATCCGTCCCCAAATCTGCAATTGCATACAAACTTACTAAGAATCCATTTCCCAAGCCGTAATAAAATGCATTTTCAAACTTACAAGGGAATATTAATTATCTCCCTCCACTACATCAAACGGCATACATTTTCCCCTAAAACCACTTCGGTTAATTTCCTACTTGAATTATATTACTCGCTTCCAACCAAGCAGCTCTGATTTCGCCCGAAAATCATTCCGGCTCACTTCCTGCTTGAACCATTTTCTCGCTTGTAACCAAGCAACATTCACTTTCCCCGAAAACCATTTCGACATCCATCCCAACTAAACCAATGGAAACAACACCAATTCCGCTTACTGGTAATTCACCAGCACGTTGCGTTGCATTTCCACGAAACGACAATCGCAACGACCAAGACCCATATTCCTTTGTCTAACCGAGAACTCATGCCCATACTTGGTCGTGTTTCCAAAACCAATTTCCCCGTATACATAGCGACAGAGGAATCTAATTCAGCCTGTACGGCAGTAATTCGTTGGAAGTAAATTCCCTATGCATGCATAGCAACCCTTTTCAAGTTCCTAGTAAGTGGCAGTGAGTTTATTTAGCTATGACTCCACTGCCACGACACGATCCGCGGATTCTTACTTTTGATCAGTTAGTCGAAATTCATCCGGCGAACGGTGCGCAGCACCAAGTCGAGTCACAACCACCACCGTGTGCGCACGCATTGGAGTCAGGTTTTACACCAGGGTAACGTCAAGCGTGTTGTGAGTGTCGTATTTTTCCAACACGGAGAAGTTTAGTTGTCCCCCTTTTTCCTTGCGTTAATGTAGTGGCGCACGCGCGGAATAGAATAATTTATGTATCATAAATTGGCATTACCGAGACATATAGCGCGGTACACAAAAACCCTATCCAATAATTCTTTTGATTGTAAATGACATTAAGTATCCTAATTGACTTCAAAAAAGCCTACGACTCAGTCGCAAGGCAAAGACACATCTAAGAACCATTTGAAATCCGGGACGGACTAAAGCAGGGAGATGGTCTATCACCGTGTCTTTTTAACCTTGTGCTCGAGTATGTCATCAGAAAGGTACAAGATGACAACATGGCCGGATCATCCCTAAACGGGGTCACACAAGTGCTCGTATATGCGGATGACATCGCCGTTTTGGGCAATAATCTAGAAAATGTAGATAAAAACAGTGAAATCATCATGCAAGCGGCAGAAGAGGTGGGCCTAGAAATAAACGAAGATAAAACAAAATACATGATTACGACGAGAGCAGGTGGAACTCAGGGAACACATATAAAGGTCAGAGGCAAGATATTTGAAAAAGTTAAAGAATTTAAATATCTGGGAACGACACTGACGGCCAGTAACGAAATGTCGATGGAATTTAACAAAAGACTGCATTCCGGCAACGCTAGTTGGCACACCGTCAGTAAACTACCGAAATCCAGACTGCTATCACGTAACATAAAACTCAGTGTCTATAGAACCATAATCATGCTGATTGCTCTATATATATGCGAAACATGTACTCTCACAAAACGGGAAGATAACAAATTCCGCCTATTCGAGAATAAAGTTTTGAGGGGTATCTTTGGCGATAAATATGACGAGGAGGCAGGACAATGGAGGAAACTGTACAACCACGAATTGGAAGAGCTATATAGCAAACCTACAATAGTGAGAGTAATCAAGTCGCGAAGATTAAGATGGGCTGGACTTATGGCGCGAATGGGCAACGATAGAACCGTGCATAGAATTGTTGACGGTAGACCTACGGGAAAGAGACCGACACCGCGGCCGCGACGGAGATGGGAGGGCAATGTTAGGTTTGACCTTGAGGAGGCCAGATCGAATGGCCAAGCGTGGAACGAGGGTGCACAGGACAGGGAACCATGGCCGAGCCGAGTCGGTGAGGTCATGAACTTACGGATTCCTACAGGCCAATAAATAATAATAATAATAATAATAATTGACATGGCCGAGACATATAGTGCGGTACACAAAACCCCTATGCAATAGTTCCTTAGTATCCTACTAGACATACCGAAACATATAGCGCAGTACCCAAAACCTTACGCATTAGTTCTTTTGATATGGGGGATAACAATAAGCTCGTGCGAAGTGCCCTACAGTTATTTTGTGAAAACCGAATTGATCCTACGACATAATAAAAGAACAATAAGCCAATTTGAAACTACGACTCCAGTGGTTTATTTTCATTCTCCGTGGGTGAACGATCTTCTGTGAACAATTCCGTCGGGGCAACGTCGGTGTGTTAGTGAACCTAGTGTCGTACGCCGACATCCATACCTTCCTACCCCACAGCGCCACAGAGGAGAAAACGATATCAAGGACTGGATATACGGTGAAGGATGTGGCAGAGATGCTCTGTGAATTCGACCCTAGGAGTACAGCAGGACTATCCTCCACGACATATGTAAGAAGAGTCCCGGAAATTAGAGATGCTTACCAACTAGATGGAAGACTGCTCATGACCCATTAGTAAACTGCCAGGAGCAGCAGAACTTTAGTGCATGGGAGTCCTTCACTCATCGTTAGAGGAATCCCTAAGCGATTTACTAAATAATTTCCCAACGAAAGATGATGCAACCGATCTGTACGAACGTTTGCGGAGTAAAAAACAAATGGCGGATGAGGACACAGTGGAATTTGTATTCGCCATGAAAGCGATCGCCTCGAGAGGTCGGCTGGATTGGACGAGAGGACTCTGGTGAAGTACGTGGTATGAGCCATAACCAACACGGAGTGTCGCGATATATTGCAAGCAGCGCAGCTCGACCCCATACAAGAGCTTGTGGGGAAGAAGGTATGGTGCGCCGGCGTACAGCGCTAGGTTCACTCCTTTCCTCCAACAAGTTCGCTGTCTGTGTCACCAATGTGGGTCTTGTTGGCTCCGGTACCTCTCAGAGCCTTCCCCAACTTCTTACCTTGTTCAGAACTCCGCGAAGCACCAATAAAGGACACACGAGTTGGATTTTTTACTATCCATCGTTATTTATTAAATAATTAAAACAAGTGTTAGTTTATGTTAATGCTATGGTTACTTCTTTACAAAATCTATCTGCAGGTATTGTATTATTAAATAATTGACACCAAAGTTAATTTAATTTAATGTGGATGTCGCTGTTGATTTCACAATCCATCGGTATGTATTAAATCATTAAACACTTGACACAAAAGTTATTTCAATTAGTGACACTTTTTCCACAATCCATATTCATTTAATATACATACCAAACGCAAGTTAACTTCTCCAACAGTTAATTTCTTCACGGGGCCAAATATTTACAACATAAGCTACTTTCATCGGACGCACGCTCGAATCTTGCTTTTCTCCTGTTCGCCGTTCACAACCTAACTCCCCGGTGGTTAACTCTCAACTCACTGATTTTTATGTTTTACGTGGAGGACACGACCTGCCTCCACGGAATCTAGTTTAAAATTAATTAATCCTTTCGAAACGACAGAATACCAAATTCTATCGTTTCGGTGACCAATAGGGAATGATTCTCCACATTGGTCCCAGCAAAGGACACGAAACACACACACGATGATCCTTTTGGTCGCTCGTGATGTGTGCCTCTCTGTCTGCGAACCGAGGGCCATTTGATTCCTAGGGAAAAATCAAAAGAAGTGGTTGCAGCTGGGCAACTATCATGAAGTGGTGATTACACGATCAGCAACTGCTTACAGCATTTACGCTGATCGTGCACATATCGGTGGCATCTCGAAAGGGTCGAACTCTCGTCTGTGTATTTACATTAACGAGACTTCGATTTCCTTCAGCAGCCAGTGGTGAGGTATGCTATTGCATATTGTCGTTTGAACGACCGACCGATGGGTCTGCTGATATGACTTGCCATGCATGTGTGTGGAAAAATACTTTCTATTTGTGTGCATGGACAGGTTCGAGGATTTTTGTCGGTTACGTAATGTCGTAACCGCATCGAATTTCAGGAACATGCTGTGTTGTATGCAGGCATGCCCCTGGGGGAATGTTAATAGGTGCTAATGCATTGCTTGTCGCTTGGCTTAGCGACCGATATCGTCGCAGCGAAAAAGTAAAGAACGAATATCTCTTGGTTGTGTGCATTCGACAGGGGATATGAGCGCCGATATGATTTGAGTATAATATCGGTTGTTTGATGTTACGACCGAATTGCTTTTTAGGCACATGATGCGTTTCATGCAATCATGCCCTTGGGGAAATGTCACTTGGTGCTAATGGTATTGAATTAGCGAAAATATGGCTTAGGTGGTTAGGAGACATTTTAGGTAGATAACTGAAAGGTGAGTAAATGTTTTCCAGGGTTTATGTGTTTTAGCTGGAAGTTTTTGTATGCTTAATTGCAAGGTAAGTAATGGCGTTCAAAAGGAACTGACATAATACTTGTTTTTATGGGTTTTTAGTGCTCTAGGTAGCACTTTCTTACTGATTGATGGGGAGGTAAGTGGTGGCGTTCAAAGGAACCGCCACAACCTCATACAAAAAATTCGGTGGAACGAAAGTGTCACACCTCAGAGAAGGCAGACATCAAACGCAAGGCGAAATGCAGAGGCAGCCGGGACGTCAGGGACAAATACAAGAAGTCCAACATTATCCGCGATCACATGCTTCAGGTGTAAACCGATTGGAGACGTCGGACGAAATTTCCCAGCAAACAGATGGGGAAGCGAAACAACTACAAGCGGATTAACGATGACCACCCAGAGTAGGATAGACCCAGAACAACCGATGGCAGCCAGAAT
The DNA here is from genome assembly GCA_963931805.1 of Microdon myrmicae. Taxonomy (NCBI): domain Eukaryota; kingdom Metazoa; phylum Arthropoda; class Insecta; order Diptera; family Syrphidae; genus Microdon; species Microdon myrmicae. The sequence continues at coordinate 91,992,200 of OZ007497.1, read as the reverse complement.
CAAGTGCCTCAACTACAATGAGGTCGGGCACATAGCCCGTAACTGCATAGTAAGTGGGAGCCCAGTAGTTCAGAGCCCCAGTGGACATTAGCAAAAGAAGAGAGCAAACCAGCTGTGGGTGCGAGAACACTTCAGTGTGTACCGCAAGATGGTATATGTGAACGGGCAAGTAGCCGACGCTTTTATTGACCTGGGGAGCGAATGCGCCACGATGCACGAGTAGATCGCAAACGCCTAAAACTTTTGCTACAAGGAGGATGTCTGACAACTAATAGGGTTCGGCGGAGAAGGGTGCCTTCCAAGAGGAATTATATGCGGACTTTCAATTAGACTCCCTACGAAATTGGTGCGAAGTGCTAGTTGTCCTGAAAGACAGCCAACTATACAAAATAATCGTTGGGACACGATTACTGGACCAACCTCAAGTTCGAATCGAGAAGAGCCACAACGAAGTCAAAATTACCGATTGTGCTGCGAGCAGTGAAACGAAAGTTTTGGCAGTCACAGAAGAATTGGCAAAACAAGAACGGACCGGCATCAAGAGTGACGACCTGGACAGTAGGTTAATCGGAAAAGAGAGGAAAAGGAAACTAAGTGTATTAGTAAACGTTCACCGAGTTTGCTTCGCCCGAAGTGCTAACGAACTATAACTGGGATACATGCACAATAGAACTTAAAACCACACAGCTAGTGCGCCTCCAATCTCACCGCATACCATCGCCAAACGGAAGATAATAGAAGAAGAACATCGATGAAATTGTGCCAACAGGGATTTATCCAATCGTTAACCTCCAGTTTTTGTGCACCAATAGTCCTTATGAAGAAGAAATATGGCGAAGACAGGATGTGTATCGACTCATCATCATCATCACCGGCACTACAACCGGGAACCGGTCTTGGCCTTATTTAGCATGTCCTGAAGCTTGTTAAATTTTCCATAATGATTTGTTTTTCCGGGCAAGGCCAGAGGCTCCCCGACGGGGAATCGAACCACGGTCTCCCGCGTGACAGGCGGGTATACTAACCTCTATACTATCGAGGATGTGTATCGACTACAGGAGACTAAACAAAGTAACAGTCAAGCAGAAGTTCCTGATATCTACTTTGGAGGAGACCCTTGCAGCGTCTGCCGCGAAAAAGTCCAGATATCACCAGATACCCTTAGCAAAACAAAGTAGGAAGTATACCGCTTTTGCTACGGGAAACGAGTTGTATGAATGCCGTTCGGCTTGGTGAATGCCCCAGGATACTTCGAAATGTGTATGAATCAGATCAAAACACACATGAACCGCGGAGATACTCGTATAGCGGTTTATTTAGATGACATCATCATCGGAAGTGATTCAGTAGCGGGAGGTCTACAAAAACTCGGAAAATGTCCGGTGGTTCTGAAGTCGGGACTGACCCTTAATATCAGAACGTGTACGTTCCTGAAAACCAGTAGTGAGTTTCTCGGACATCAACTGGATGGGAGCTGAATAAAACCAGGCAAGCGGAAGATAGCGGCGGTTATGGAGGTGCCTGAACCAGAAAATGTGCATCACGTGGGGCAGTTCCTGAACCTTACTGGTTATTTTCGGAAGTTTGTACCGAGGTACGCAAAAATAGTTGCGCCCTTAACCAACCTGCTAAAAGAGGGAAATAACTTCGCGTGAGTGGAGAGGCATCAGACGACATTTGAAAACCTCAAGTCCGCACTGATTAACCCTCCTCTCCTGGCATTGTACGATGGAGATTGTAATCATGAGGCCCACATGGATGTGTCAATACTAGGAATTGCCGGTATATTGATACAGCTTTGGAAGAACGATGACACACTGAGACCGGTGGCATACTTTAGCAGAAAGATAACGAAGGCGCAAGCAAAATACCACAGCTTCGAAGTGGAGGTCTTAGCGATAGTGGAAAGCCTGGACAGGTTCCGAATATATCTATTGGGAGAATCATTCAAGGTCATCATAGATTATGAAGCCGTACTAGCAACTCAGCACAAACCAAGGATGATACCACGTGTCCCAAGGTGGTAGCTCAAACTCCAGGAATTTGAATTTACAATAGCTCATCAACCTGGGAGGAAAGCAGGATACGTAGATGTCATGAGTCGTCGGCCAGTAGGAACAGAGCGGGACATGGAGGAGGCATCCGCCAATATACTCAACATATGCATTGACGACAAGGATCGGTTAGACATCATGAAATGGCAAGGTGAGAGCTGCGCGACATCATAAACCAACTTATAGAAGTGACGAACTGTACGAATGGAAGGAACCTTCATAAGGTATACCAGCTAGTGGGAGGAAGACTGTTTAGGCTGGACGGGAGCCAAAGAAAGCGAGTCGTGCCGAAACGAGTTCGATGGTGAGTTTTCCGGATGTGCCTCGGTGAGGCGGCACACATGGGCTTCGACAAGCCCCTTAAAAGGCTGAGAAGGACGTACTGGTTCCCAAGGATGGGGTGTTGTGTCATCGGCTATGTCGAGGGATGTGTGGAGTGTACGTCTACAAAGAAAAAGGGTGAAGCGACACAGGGAAACTGCACTGTGCGAAGAGGGTGCCCATACCCTTCCACACGGTCTACTTGGATCATCTCGGGCCATTTATCACTGGAAGAGGAGGAGTTAAACACTTGATAGCACTGCCGGACAACTACACAAAATTTTGGATTCGAAAGCCGTAACGGGAACTCATACAAAAGGAGAGATAGCCGTGCCCAACTAGGTCAGCGAATTCTTCGGTATGCCCAAGCGCCTAATCACAGAGAGAGGTACAGCATTCACAACCAGCGAATTTACAAGATATTGTCAAATTTACGGCGTACAGCATATTATGACGGCCGTTAAAACACCATGTCCCAACGGACAAGTAGAGAGGGTCAACCGCACGGTAGTAACGGTGATAATTTGGTCGGCAGGGATTGTGCGCAACAGTTGAGGAGCATTCAATGGAGTCTGAATACGGCGAGGATCGACTGGAGCGACTCGGATCAAAAAAATCATCGAAAATTCCATAGCAAAGAACATCAGAGGTATGTATGCCGGCATAAATTCAGTTAATTGAATGATTCGGGACGCAAACGGCTAGAAACAAACAAAATCGTGACTAGATGGAAGCGGTACTTTGAAAACCTGCTCAATGTACGCACCCATCAACCATAAATAAACGCACCAGACGTACATACAGCCGAGCCTCAGATCCCAGAGCCATCTTTCGACGAAGTTGTAGACGCAATAAATCGATTGAAAAACAACAAGGCTCCCGGAGTCGACTGCATACCGGCAGAGCTTGTGAAGCATGGAGGAGAGGCAACCGCTCGAAAAATCCTCCAACTGATTAAAGCAATATGACATAAGGAAGTCATTCCGGAAGTATGGAAAACCTCAATAGTCGTCCCCATTTTCAATAAAGGCGACAGATCTGACTGCGAAAATTCCAAAGGAATATCATTGCTCCCAAGCACATACAAACTATTAACAAATGTCATACTGGCGAGAATCACACCGTGCGCAGAAGAAGAACTGGGAGACTACCAATGTGGATTCCGTAGGAACCGATCAACGAGCGGCCAAATGTTCACAATAAGGCAACTGCTGGAAAAGAAGTGGGAATATGGAGAGACGGTTCACCAACTGTTCGTTGACTTCAAAAAAGCCTACGACTCAGTAGCAAGGCAGAGACTCTACCATATGGTAGTGGAGCTGGGAATCCCGAAAAAATATGCCGCTCTCATCCAAATCTGGATGAACGAAAACAAAGGGCGAGTTAGAATAGAAAACCACCTCTCAGAACCATTTGAAATCCGGGACGGACTAAAACAGGGGGATGGCCTCTCACCGTGTCTTTTTAACCTTGTACTCGAGTATGTCATCAGAAAGGTACAATACGACAACATGGCCGGATCATCCCTTACCGATAATCTAGAAACTGTAAGTAAAAACAGTGAAATCATCATGCAAGCGGCAGAAGAGGTGGGTCTAGAATTAAATGAAGACAAAACAAAATATATGATTATTATATAAAAAGTTAAAGAATTTAAATATCTGGGAACAATACTGACGGCCAGTAACGAAATGTTGATGGAAATTAACAAAAGACTGCATTCTGGCAACGCTAGATGGCACACAGTCAGTAAACTGCTGAAATCCAAACTGCTACTTCGTGTCTATAGAGCCATAATCATGCCGATTGTTCTATACGGATGCGAAACATGCGCTCTCACAAAACGGGAAGAAAACAAATTCCGCGTGTTCGAGAATAAAGTTTTGAGGGGTATCTTTGGAGGTAAATATGATGAGGAGGCAGGACAATGGAGGAAACTCCATAATCGCGAATTGGAAGAGCTATACCGCAAACCTACAATAGTGTGAGTAATCAAGTCTCGAAGATTAAGATGGGCTGGACTTGTGGCGCGAATGGGCAACGATAGAACCGTGCATAGAATTGTTGACGGTAGGCCGACGGGAAAGAGACCGGTAGGACGGTCGCGACCGATATGGGATGACAATGTTAGGAGAGGGAACGATGGCGGAGTCGAGTCGGTGAGGTCATGAACTCCCAGGTTCCTACCGGCCAATAAATATAAGTAATAATAATAAAATATTTCGATTATCGGATTTTTGCTCAATATTTACTTATAACATAACAAAATAAAAGAGAAAGTAAACAAAAATGTCGAAAATTTCCAAAATTCAAGGGTGGTGAAGTGGGGGATTGAAACAAAAGCGTGCGTCCTGATTGACATGATTTTGACTCTTCTAATTATCTGGAAGAAAAAACAAAAATGGATTCTTAATCAGTGAAGTGAATCGTGCCTACCTTGAAGAAATAAAAATAAAGTTTTCGCAAAATGGCAACTGTGGAAAAAAATTCGATTATACTCATTACTTTTTTCCGGTTATTAATATTTTAAAAATAGTAGAAAATTTTTTTTTAATAGCTTGGTAGGGACTTTAGAGCGTTATTTCAGTAAGGTGTGTACCGAATTTCAAGTCAATCGGTTCATTAGAACTTGAGATATCGTGTCAATAGAGTTGACAAAAGTGGTTTCGAGAAAAACGCCTTTAATAATATCAGGGTATAGTAATTTCTCGATAGTATAGTGGGTAGTATACTCGCCTGTCACGCGTGAGACCGGGTTTCGATTCCCCGTCGGGGAGCCTCTGGCGCAAGACTAATGACCTTGTCCGGAAAAAACAAATCATTATGGAAAATTTAAAGCGTCTCAGGACTTGCTAAATAAGGCCAAGACCGGTTCCCGGTTGTTGTGCCCATGATGATGATGATAGTAACTTCAAGTGAGATAATATTGCGTTATACTTGCGCTCTGTTAGTCAGCAATTCCTGGCCTTCTTCTTTTTCAAAAAGCAAATTCTTCAAACTTTTCTCTGATAGTCGGTTTGTTTGGAAGGACCTCGAGCGCATGGTAGTTGGGGAGTATATACCGTCTATTGTTCGATTCGTTCCGGCAGGACCGATCTAGTTGCCGCGTCACTAAAGCGCTGTAACTTCGCCAATTATTGGAATTTTAAAATTTCCTTTGGGTAGCATATTTTTAAAAGTATAAACTATCAGAAAATATATTAAAAAAAAAATCTAGACCAGAATACCCCCTTAAGCCGAAGTGTATTTTGTATTTATATTTGGTTGTACCACATGAAATGATTCGCTCAGTCTGAAATAAAAAGTTCTCGAGTGGACACCTGTGCCAGGACGTTAAATTTTCTTTTTTTATAAAGTAAAGTGGTACGTGTGCTTGACGTGTGAGAATTTTAGGATTCGTTCGATTTGAGGATGTAGCGGTAAACGAACGCACTATACGAGGATGGTTTGGAAAGTTCCGTTCGGGAGATTTCAGCCTCGAAAATGAACCACGCAGGAAGCGGGAACCGTTAGTTGACGACATTGTTTTAAGAGCAACTGTAGATGCGGATCCAACGAAATCGGTGCGGGAGAATGCACAAAGCATGGGGGCATCCCCAATGACAATAAGTCGACACCTGTCTCTCATGGGAATGGTAAAGAAAAACGAGTCCCAAAAACTGCGGCGTCTGGAAATCTGTGAATCGCTTAGATCAAGAAACCAAACTGAACCGTTTTTGCACCGGATAGTCACCTGTGATGAAAAGTGGTTTCTGTACGATAACCGTAAAAGATCTAGGCAGTGGTTATATTATATATCCCGTTATATACCAATCCCCGTATTTTATCCACCAGGCCATCACACCTCGTATGGCCTTAACGAATCGATATCACGTATGCTATGCAACGTCAGCTGTTACCACACCTCCTTTGATTCCATTCTCACATCTCCTGCTCAGAATACATACATACACCATTATCTTTAAAATACCTTAGTTTTTAAGTTTGTGGCTAAGTTAATTTCTTTTCTCTCCAATATCGCTTATATTAAGTAAAATAATGAGCATTTTGACCTCACAAAAAAAGTATATATATGTTGGGCTTCTATTTTTATTAAGTTTTGGTTTACCCTTACCTTTTAGGGTGGACGCCTGTTCCGATGAGCCGATCAGACGTGTTCTGCCATTAATAAGAAACTGAAATAAAGTTATTGACAGTATAGAATCCTGAGACGTTCCTGGTCCCGTGGGTCCTGTGGGTGTTACGGACCGACCTTGAGCCCAGGTCCCCCGAACATCCACTAATCCCCTTTCGTTAGTTTCCCCTCTTTACCTGTAAACGGAGAACAACTTATCAAGTAGTTAATTTGCATAAACTACTTTATGCAAATTCTACTTGGCAGAGAAAATAATAAAAATCGGCGTTGGCGTCGAATAATAAAATAAAACGTCAACGGCGAAAATAATAAATAAATCATTCGCCGTTAAGCTTCGACAGACTTTAGACAAAAAGTAAAGCGAACAAAACAAACGACGTGGGGAAATAGTCACAGACAAAAATTCGGTGTTCTAAATAGCTGAACTAGAGGAAACAACCGAAAGCTGAACAGGGGAGCAGCCATCAACGCCCCCTGCAACCAGTCGCAGCCAGCAGCAACAACCACCATAGACCGTCAACGGTCAATCCAAGTAAGTCCCCTCCAACTTACCCAATATAAGTTAAATATAGTAAACTATATATTCTTAAAAAATATAAATTGTTAAATAACGCATAACATGGGTCCTTAATAGCCCAGCTGTCATATAGCTTCTCCGTGGGATGGCGTCCGGCTCTTTTGGCCCGTGGTGTTCAGAGCCTTGATCATTGAGGTTGACCGAATCACAGTTCTCACCGTTGATGTGGTGAGGCTACCCGCCACAGATTGATGATTAAAGGAAACGCTTTATGTTTTACTTGAGTTTTATTTCAAATGCATTTATTCTTCCTTTATGTCTTTGGCTGTAGTTCGGCCTGTTACGGCCACAACCGGCCACCCCATAAAACGTACCTATTTGGAACCAGTCTCCACCGCTAGCGGCGATACATGCCAAGAACATCCACTTAAAGGATGTGACATTAACTAAGCCAAAAAACAGGCAGCATATATTGAACTGCACGTTCGCCTAAAACAAACAAAGCATTACCCCATACACCCACTCGCCCCGCATGAATTGATAGCAAGCAAATCAAGCTAAAACGTGCAATTTGTGCTAATCAATTAAATACCAAGTAAATTGAGCTGAACGCTAAATTTACTCACATAAAAGCCGAAAGATAATCATTGAACCAAGGATTCAGCCAACAAAAACTCCTAAAAGGCAAATGTGCGGACCAAAATCGATGGGAATCATAAAAAAATGCGCGCCAGCAATTTTATGACCCCTTCAGAAAAATGGTTACTTAAAACCATTAAGACAACCAGCGCCAGTTTTCGTTCTAACCAAATTAAGTTAGAACAAACGAAAAGGCAATAAAGCAAAATAAACATGCGCCTCGGCACCATTGATCCTCCTTCAAGAGTCTCCCACGGAAAAATCCATTAGGCAAAAGAAAAACAATAGGCGAAATAAACGCGCTATTGATTTTTCTTTGAGTTCAACACAAAAAAAAGGGGACCAGGCAAAAAGGAAAGATCCTTTGATCTTGTGAAAAAAACCAGGTTTCACACCTAGAAAAAAGTACAATGGAAAACGAACAACGATAGTGGGATGAGAGTTGTTGTTCGGGCCATTGTTGAAGACGAGGCTGGTTTTGGGATCAAGCCCAAAAAAGGACGATTGAGTTGTGTTTTGTGTCAAGTCCAGAACGGACGTAAGTTTGGTTTTTGGGAGTTAGTTTTTGAAGTTGGTTTTTAAATCTCAACCGAGACGGTGGGATATAAGAGTTGTGTTTTGTGTCAAGTCCAGAACGGACGTAAGTTGGGTTTTTGGGAGTTAGTTTTTGAAGTTGGTTTTTGAATCTCAACCGAGACGGTGAGATATAAGAGTTGTGTTTCGTGTTAAGTCCAGAACGGGCGTAAGTTGGTTTTTCGGAGTGGATACTTAATAGCATATAATAGTAGTTAATAGCGAAACACTAAAGTGAAAGTTTAAGGACAAAACTATGATAGAACATCTATAGTGTAATACTAAAGTGAAAGATGAACGATTAAGTTATGATCGAATCTCTATAATAAATAAAGTAATACTAAAACGAATAATCAAAGTCTATCAACAAACATTGTACAATAAGAAATTATAAGTAAGTGACTTAATATAAATACAACGTTAAATATATGCAGTTAAGTAAAAAGGAATTAAGAGTGTTTCATTTAAAGTGTGTGTTTGATTCAAAGATGGATTCCAGGTGTTGTGTAGAAGAGTATTAACATCTACGTTAGTGCAAAAGAAATAGATCATTACAGGGCCACGGGATTTACTGATCGCCTTCTGGATTTTGACTGATCGTGAAATAAAAATATAACGCCCTTTCATACTCTGTGGCAACAGAGATTTGTTAAAAAAAATTATTTAAAAATTCCGAGAAGCAGAAACAAGATTTTGTGTGCTTCAATTGGAATAGGATTCTCGGAAGTGTATAGGAATTTACTTGAATAAATTCCCGAAAGGAGAAATCATGAAATGTATTTAGAATTAGGCATTTCATAATTTCAATGGTTATAGGGAATTGAATCAATGCAGGACAATGGACTTTCGTTTAAATTGATCGTGCATATGATTCAATTGGATTGGGATGTAAGGTAATTGGAAATTGAATCAATGTGCGACAAATTAACTTTTGGTTTAACTTGTCGCTCATATGATTCAATATGAAATTTGGATTGGGATTATAGATAATATTGGGGATTTGAATGGGAGTAGTGATTTAGGATCACAACATGTATTTATAAAAAACAAAAGTGATTGTACGTAAGAAAAAAATCATCATCATCGGCACTACAACGGGGATCGGGTTTTGGCCTTATTTAGCGAGTCTCTCCACCGGTTCCGATTTCGGGTCGATGTCATCCGGTTTGGCACTCCCAGGTGCTGGGTGTCCTGGTCTACGCTATCCCTACATCGCAGACAAGGTCCGCCGGCTGTGGCCTTCCATACATCCTAACACAAAGGACTTTCCGGGTAGGCTTGGGATTTAAAAAGCCTTGATAGACCATAATAAGTTTTGTTGGATTTGATCAGCCGTTCGCGTATTTCTTTTTCCATAGTGTTATCGACAACGTTAGGTTCTCTTCGCAGAAGTTGCCACCATGTACTTATTTTTTCCCTCATTAGTGTGCAGTCTCAGTTTTTGTGCCGCCTGTTCGATCTGGGTGAACAAGTCCTGTACAGCCGAATCGGATCTACCGATGATGTCGATATCATCTGCATAGGCAAGTATCTATCTGGCCGGACTTGGTGACAATAGTTGTAACGGCAGAGTAGAATTTAACATTTAGTCTTATGTAAAATCTGTAATTGTTTTGGAAATAAAGGTGGATTTAAAACAAACGAAAAAAAAAACTCTTACTTTTCTGACGAATGTTAACATGTGATTCCTAATTGATAACACTTGTTAATTATTTTGAGACATGTTACACAAGTGTTCATTTTCTGTCAATAACACCAAAGACATGTATAACACACTGTTATTGTTTCCACCCATTTACTTCTGGTATATATATATCAAAAAATATATATATATTTAGCGATGGTGCTATCATAGACCTGTTTCAAACGTGGGTATCTGGACTCCATTTCCTCCTTATGCACTTTGGTTCTTACGGATTTTCACAGATTTAACCTCTAATTAACTAGGGCGTGGATCAATAAAAAGTTAACCTATAGTCAGAGAATTCATGTTAAGTGATTTCAAAGATTGTAGGGGCGATACCAATGAGCAAGTATTTGGAGATGGCGATTTCTGTGTGTACTATAACACCAGGCTTTCTCGTTTCGTGTGCAAACTCGTGATGCACAAAAACAAAAGCCCGTTTGTCTTCCATTTCACAATAAAACACCTATTTCTATCAGTCTTATATGATTAACCGCCTAGAGTGCAACTAATGGCGCAGTAACTTCTTCCAATGTCTAAGGGGTAAGCCGATATTAAATATTGAAGTGATATTTTATGATGTCATAGTTCGAGAACGTAGATAAGAAGACATTTTAAATCTAACCTTTCATCATGGGCAGTCAAATTCTGAGGAATGACCGAGGGATTGAGTGCCCTCTGTACAAGTTTGAAATCCCTTTCCAGTTATGTTTGTTTCTTTGGTTTTCTTTACGACATACAGAAAGTTCCCAAATTTATTAACCAAATGGACGAGAGGAAGAGTGGTCGGAAATAGACGGTTTCCGTGTGTACCATCCGATTGATAGATACATTTTATTCGTTATGTTTTCATGACTGAGAGTATATTATGCACTATCTAGCATGGCACACCATGTGCTCCTCCTTAAACCGCAAGCTGTAGGCCAAAGAAATAAATCCACCTGACATGACGGTTTTAATTGATTGATAACGTATGCCCAGGTACCGCATATATGTATCTAAATCCTTCTTCGTGTCGCCTACCTCAGACTCCTGACTTTATCCCCATACTTGACAGTTGCCTTTTAGGAAGCGATTAAATTTTCCATAAACGTATTCGTCTTTCTAGTCTCTCCCCACTTGAACATTTCTATCGAATCCTTTGGCACTCGTCACAATTCTACAAACTCCCAAAGAGTCCTGCAAAGGAGCTCGGCTGCCACTACAAAATTCCTTTAGAAGAATGGGCTTGTTAAGGAAACACCAAATATTGTAACTGCTGTTCGCTGGGGTGTGAGACGGTAATGCTCATTTAAATTTGTATTTGCTGTAGCAGCACAAGGACATGTACGTGTACCGAAAGATTCAATCTGTCTCTGGATATTCGGTGTCTTTGTCTTTGCTGCAGTATTGGTGGTTTTAATACCGAATATGCAATTTAATTTGCAATTCGGACGTCTGTATTAACTCTAATTTGCATAACATTGAGGCGACTCACCCTCCCCAGGGGGATACGGGTATGAGTGGATTGGCCGCCCACTTACCCTTTCATGGACAGAGAGGCAAACAGCTCCCCGTGCAGTTTACTAACTTCCGAGCACACATACAATCCCATGTAGACTTGTAGGGGGTATTCTTTCAAACTTGCCATCTTCTTATAGATAATTCACCATCGGATTGTGTGCTGTTGTAGAAACAACATCGTGCAAGTGAAGTCCTTTGCGCATCGGTCGAACCGTGCCGATGGCGATGGCAATGCTGATCCGACGATACAAGGGCGGGGAGAAACATTCGGCCCTTCTGAAAAGCATTACCAAAATGAAATAAGCACAAGGGAGGATAGAGGAAAATGTAAATGTAGTATGGCCGTTAATCATGGGCTGCATCAATGGGATAAAGTGATTGCGAGCTAAGAAGCTGCTACGGCATGGTCGAGAATGGCAGACGAACATCCTGTACATACCGTCATCGTCATTTCACATAAAATATCTAGGACAGCGATGGCATATGAAATTATTCGTATACAAAATGAGCAAACGTGCTAAAGGATCTGTAACTCCTGGGATGAGACGTCTCTCAGTAACAGTCTACGCACCGGGATTTTAGCTTCAGGTATCTAAGAGACTTAAGAATTTTGTATGCAACTAAGAGTACCAATTAATGTGCTCTTCCTTTTGATCCTTTGTCATCAATGTGCTCTTCTTTTTGATCCTTGTCATCCAGGTCGTTCGACCGGCTTTTTAATCTTCGAACAGATTTGTGGACTACTGTGTGAGGGCTTGCCGAAAGTGGGAAACAATGCAGATGACCTGGGAAAGAGATGTGGGTGCAACATGATATATGTTGGGAGAAGTGATAGGATAGTGACTACTAATGTATTTTGTAGCTGCATAATTTGCGGAACGACCTGATTGACAAGAGATAATTTTTGGCGAGATGAAGGATATCATATTAATTTGTTTCTAATTGTTTTCAAAATAGCGTGCTGATTCCTGAGAAGACGTTATGATCGACTATTGAATGCTCGATTCCCGAAAGGACAATACGATCAATGTTTAATTACTCACTTCATGAAGGGTCGTCAGATCGAACACTAATTAGAACAGCAGCATACACACCAGCTGCAGGACAATGACACACGAGGGCTATTGCCGAAAAATCTTGCACTCTAGTCGAGTTCGATTCTAAAGGGCCTAGGGAGGCTCATAATGAATTTAGATATCAAAATTGTATATATACATAGAATAAATCATTTGTATTGCAATATAGAAAACATCTTCCGATATTTAAATGGAATTTGTTTCGAAGTTTCAGGAACACCAGCTGGCGCTGGTAGTTAATTTTATAGAATCGGCAAATCTGTAACACTTCTTTTTTGGGGGTGTTTACTCTGTGTTAATTGTAACACTTTTTTTGTGGACTCGGTATAATTATAAATATGTTTATTAATGCTGAGGGTACCCACGTGGTGTCTCTACCTGCAGAGTATGGAGTTCGTGGTGACGATGAAGAGCTGCTTCTTGTTGCGCTCCTTGTGCTGCCTTCGTGTAGTGAAGGTATTCTGGAAGAGTTTGCTGCTTACCGGACACTACCTCGGTTTGGTCTGATCCCGGGTTTGCATTGTGGGGGGCGAAGTCGTGGTGTCAGCGTACGGCACAGGGTTCTACTCCGTCTCCACAACTCTTCATTGTTCGAACGAAATCAACCAGCTGCAACAATCACCAGGAAACGTAAGCAAAATGAAACACCGATTTCAACTAGTTAAAACTTTTATTAATATGTCCGCTATTGTTATAATAATTTCACCATGGTGCCGACTATTACTATCTGAACACAAATGTCATTATGATTTGACCGCACGCTCACACGTTTAGAAAAAAGGAAACACAACTCGACAACTGCACTTAAGAGGATAACAAGCACTTAGGAGACGCTAGTTTTAAAATACGTTCAGAAAATTAGACAATGTTAGCTCGAACTCGACTCTGTGATGTGCGCGTCCCCGTGAGGGCTAGGGGGAGCGGGAGCGACAATGACCATAGTGGTCAGCGGATGGTAAAGGACTCAGCGATAATCATTTCGTGCAGAGATGATTCGCTTATGGGGTGAATTTGTGGTGTCGTGGTAGATATCCTCTCCACTAAGGATATCGTCTTTACCTACCACCAGAGAAACGTAAAGTCTCTCTTGGGGAAATAGGAAATCAGATCTTGTAATGAAGATCATGGTGGTATGTGTGCGATCATTCAGATTTGAGTTGTTTACATATGCGTGAGGGCAATGGATAAACGAAGCAGACAGGCGGCAAAGACAAAAGAGAGATTTTTTTTTTATTTTTTTTTTATTAGACTTCTCTCGGGAGAGGCGAAACTATAGCGTCGAGTGGGCGCCCCGAGATGCCATCAAATAACTGTTGCAGTTCTTTTTGAACAGTTGCAGTTTGTAACGCTCCGGGAACACTCGCGTGGGAAGGGAGTTCCACAGCTTCCCCGCTCTGTAACGGAACGAGTTCTGATATAGGCATGTTCGCGCTGTCGGGAGATGAACCACAAACGGGTGCGACCCGTCGGATTGTCTTGTGGAGCGCATATAGACCGAATTGTGTGGAACAATGCCAAGAATCTCCGAAGAACAGCACCCGTGATAATATCTGTAAAACAGACAGAGGTCGGCCACGCGCCTTCGATGTGATAGCGACTGTAGTCCCGACGTCAGCGCCGAGTCCCCGATCAGGCGGATCGCTGGTCTTTGTACGCCTTCAAGTAGGTCGAGGGTATGTTTAGGAGCCGAGCTCCAAACATGAGAGCAATATTCGAGCGCGGGTCTAATTTGTGATTTATATAGGAGAAGAAGTTGGGCCGGAGTAAAGTATTTCTTGGCTCTAAAAAGATAACTCAGTTTTCCTGAGGCTGATCTGGCGATACCCGATACGTGTTTATGCCATGATACATTCCCACAGACCGTGACACCGAGCAATTTCAAACTTTCCCCACCCTCGAGGGCCCGGCCACTCATCATCAGCTGTGGAACCGATGATCCAGTTTTCTTTGTGAATGTTGTATACTGGGTCTTCGTTGCGTTGAAGTCGACGAGACTGGCCTTCCCCCACTGCAGGACTTTATCCAGATCCTGGTTCAGAGAGTCAATCTGTCTACATCTCAGCTGGTGCGATGTTGATGCACCAATCGGCCGATCACTCGAAAAGGAGGAAACAAGCGTACTATCATCCGAAAAACTAAACACTTTGTTATCCGTTGTCTCCAACAAATCAATTATGTGAAGCAAGAACAAGGTTGGAGCTAAAATAGAACCCTGGGGCACCCCCGAATTAACAGGATACAGATCCGAACACTCGCCGTCCACAACAACCCGGATCGATCGATTCTCGAGGAAGCTCCTCGTCCAGTCGCAAAGCTGTTGGGAAAGTCCATATGAACGAAGTTTGCTCAGCAATGCCCCGTGCCAGACGCGGTCAAAAGCCTTGGAGATATCTAATGCGACCGCCGTTGACTCACCATGCCGTTCAATCGCAGATGTCCATATATCGGTTATAAGTGTCAAAAGGTCTCCTGTGGACCGCCTGCCACGGAATCCGTATTGACGATCATTCAGAAGACCGTTGCACTCCAAATACTTAACCAACTCTGTATTGATGACTTTTTCCATTACCTTAGATAAAATAGACAGTAATGCTATCGGACGGTAATTTTGTGGGAGACACTTTTTTCCCGTCTTTGGGATTGGCTGAACTCGAGCGATTTTCCAGCAGGCAGGAAAGGTCCTCCGTGCATAAGATAAGCGGAAGAGTCTGCCGAGAACCGGCGATAGTTCTAGAGCACAGTTCTTAAGGACTATTTCTGGTATTCCGTCCGGGCCGGTTGCCTTCCTACAATCCAGTTCACGTAGAATGCGTTGAATAGTGCGCGGACGAAATCTCACATCCCGCATGGAAGACTGTACCGGCGAGATCACAGGTGGCTCCAAAAGGCCGGGATCGAGGTTTGAATTCGCGGAAAATAAATTCGCGAACACATCAGCTTTATCCTTTGGATTCGTGACTAACGTCCCGCTGTCTGTCACCAACGGAGGGAGCGAGGAGGATGCGAAGTTACTGCTGACAGCTTTTGCCATTGACCAGAAGGAACCCGAACCAGTTGGGTACCGAAGGAGCTTATTGATCACCCTGTCGTTGTGATCCCTCTTCACGGTATCAATCGCCTGGTTGCACGCGTTTCTGATTCTAACAAAATTCGTTCTGTTAACATCGGTGGGATTGGAGCGCCATTGCTTAAATGCTCTATTTTTTGCCGCTGTAATCAGCTCGCATTTTTTGTCAAACCAAGGTTTATCAGACGAACTTCGTTTGATGGAATGTGGAATATACATCTCCATCCCCAGGAGAATAATCTCTGATACCGACTCCGCGCAAGCGTTAACATCGGAGTTTCCGAAGCACACCTCCGACCATGGAAAGGATGCGAAGAAATCTCGCATATCGTCCCAGTTAGCATCCCCATACTTCCATACATGTCGAAGCTGCCTAGGCCGGTTATTCGCTTGATATGCAAGTGCTTGCGCGACAGATACCAAGCAGTGATCTGAGTTTCCCAGTGGCGCAGAAACCTCTACGGCATAAATACTCGGTTCGATGTCAAAAACAGAGCCAGGGTGTTCGCATGATCGCTTCGGGCATCCGGTACTCGCGTTGGCTCCGCCACGAGTTGAGCCAAGTTGTAGCTTACAGCAAACATCTCCGCCAGCCTCCCAGCCTCGTCGGTTCTGTTAGAATGTAACAACCAGTCGGAATTGTGCACATTAAAATCGCCATGGACAATAATTTCAGAAGCTGAGTGGTTGATCTGTATCCAGTCGACGGTATATGAAAGATGTTCGAAAAATGTCGCCGGTCGATCGTCATTCGGGGAGCGGTAAAGACAACAAAGAAATTTAACGGAATTCCTCAGCACGACCCTCAACCATATGATGTCCATATTATTGGGCTCCAACGCCTCCATCCTCTGGCACGCCAGATCGGACCGTGCGAAGACGCAGACTCCGCCCTTAAATGGAATCTGGAATGTAAGTCGTATCCTGAGCAACGAAGATATGTCGAATCAGTTGACGAATCGATCTGGGTCTCAGTTAGGGCAAGGATATCAGGTTTCGTTGTTTGCAAATATTGGTGGACGGCGTTTACATTCGTATTGGTGAAACCGATGCCCCTGATATTACAAAAAGCCGTCACCAGTCGAGCGTGGGCCGAGCCTCGAGAGCTAGCCCGGTTATGCGATGACGAACCTCTCAAAGTTCCATTATTTATCATGATATCTGCATGATGTTCCCCCTGACATAGTCCCCCCCGGAGATCCGAATGGGAGACTAGTTTACCTCCGGAATTCTTTATATCAGAAGACACCATCATGACTTATCCCCGTGTCAGTCCGGGCCATCAGCCACACATCCGAAACACCGTCGAAGATTTCTCTCGGCGATATCGCGGAATGTACAGCGTGACGGGGTGGTATCTCACCTTGGGACCGACTACCACCTAACCAACCTTTTCTCGAACCGGTCCATCAGCCAAGCTCCAAAAGATGGCCAGGGATTTCTCCCGACCATTTCACGGAGCCTAAAGCTTGATGGGGTGGTATTTCACCGGGCGCACAGGGCGTTGGGACCCCGGCTACCACTCGGCCTTTAGTCGCCTCTTACGACAAGCTAGCCTAGCTGTGAGTATATTCTAACGCCCTACTCACACGGCAAAGACAAAAGAGAGATATGACCAAATGCGCCGTTGGTAACGCGGTTCATTATTTACGCGATGCGTCGTCCCTATTATCGACGTTGGGAAAAAAAATGTGCTAATGGGATTGGTGGCCGAACGGATCCCTTGCATGCCTTTGTATATACCGGGTAATTAGCTGCGGCAGGAAAAGAAATTGAAGGTTGTTTGTTAGTGGAAAAACAAACGATGAGTTGGATCTTATGCATGTTTACATGCGTAGAAATATGGTTTATGGCATCTGTAAAAAAAAAGCTGTCCGACATAGGATTTTAACATAGATAAAGGGTGCCGACTGGCTTGGGATTCATGATGCCATATGCACTTTAAAGAATTATTTCTAGGAATTTTATCTAACGCGTTGTATGCCTTAAATGTCCTTGTAAAAGGAAATGTTTCAGGTATGCTGGGTGGAGATTGCGGTGCAGGTGTGGGAAATTGAAATTTGCCTGGGAACCGAAGGTACCATATAGGTTTTGGGATTCCTGAAAAGGTAGGAAAGAAATCTTACAGGAAATTATATGCGAAGAGATGCATGAAGGTAAGTTTTCTTTTACGGGGACTTTTTAGATTATACCTTAGATAATCCTAGATCCGTAAAGTATTTAAGGTGCTAATGCGATTGCATTAGCGAAATTATATGATTGGATGGAAGTTTTGGGTGTTTTTTAGGAAGGCGAACCGTGGGGTTTGGTGGTACCGCCACATCATTAAATACACATTTGGTAATTTTTCATTTAACTCAGGTAATTTCCTTTTTTCTTTTCAGTTGAATATTATAACTTAACGCACATTCTTTCCCTTGGGAATTACTTTATTTTATTTAATACACATGCTCTTTCTTTTTCTTTTCTCACGATAACTGTTGCTCTCAGATAAACCACTGACACTTGTCACGGATATTATGCGGCTGCCTCCAAAAATACTCCTGACCCATTTCTACCGAATCAACAGGTACTCCTCCATGATCACCCATTTTTGATCGCACACTCATCCTCATTCTTCCATTTCCCGGCCCATTAAGGTGAATAAACTCTTGCGAATCCATTCAACAGTCAATGAACTCAGGGAGAATGGGAAAATTGCAACGGAGATTTAGGCGATTTGGGGGTTGATTTGGATTCGCTTGCAACGAAAAGTTGCAGTAATTATGTAACAAGACGAAGAAAAAGGCAAAATCCATTGACAGGTAGAGGAACTGACATTCGCCAAAGATGTTCTGTTTTCCTATCAAAAATGAGGTAAAATATGGAGAGAAAAATGTACAGAGAGACCATGAGAAAAACAAAGAAATTGCACGATCGAAGACAGGAGAAGGGTCACGCCCTAGACAATAACGAAAAACTGAAGGTGACCTAATGATGAGAAAAACGATACTAAAGTTGAACAGAAACCCGAATGCCACGGTAAGGATGTCAACAAGAAATTGGGAAAGAAATAAAACACTAACACATTTCTTGAAGAAAACGACAAATGGAAATTATAGAGTTATAGCACACTAAAAGAGGTATTGTCTGGAATGACTAAGAAATTGTGAATCAAAAGATTTGGAATATTTGATAGTGTTGGACGAATATACAATGAATAAAAGTACAAATAGAAATAATGTGTAACGCAACTAATAAAGTACATATGCTCCAGCTTCACATAAACGTGGATTGGACTGTAGGAAGGCAATCCGAACGGAGGTCCAGCAATTGTCCTTAAAACGTGCGCTACAGAATTGTCGGCGGTTCTTTGCAGGCTCTTCCGCTTATCTTATGCCCGAAGGACATTTTCTACCTGTTGGAAGGTACCTCGAGTTCAGCCAAACCCAAAGAAGAGGTGAAAGAAACTCTCACCAAATTACCGGCCGATTGCCTT
Source organism: Microdon myrmicae (assembly GCA_963931805.1). Lineage (NCBI taxonomy): Eukaryota > Metazoa > Arthropoda > Insecta > Diptera > Syrphidae > Microdon > Microdon myrmicae. Next base: position 91,973,153 of record OZ007497.1, on the reverse strand, counting down.
TCTGTCTATACTGTCTAAGGTGTTGAAAAGGGTCATCAATGCCGAGTTAATTAATTATTTCGAGTGTAACGGACTTCTGAATGATCGCCAATACGGATTCCCTGCCAGGCGGTCTACGGGACACCTTTTGACTTTTATAACCGATGTAATGAGCCTAAATCACTACACTCATCCAATCCTCATTATTTCATCATAAATTTATAACCATACCCAATTACATAACATCGGCACTACAACCGGGAAACGGTCTTGGCCTTATTTAGCAAGTCCTGAGGCATGTTAAATTTTCCATAATGATTTGTTTTTTCCGGGCAAGATCATTAGTCTTGCGTCAGAGGCTCCCCGGCGGGGAATCGAACCCCGGTCTCCCGCGTGACAAGCGGGTATACTAACCACTATACTATCGAGGAGCCTAACCATACCCAATTACCCTACCATTTATCCATAATCCCAATCATGTTCAAGTGAATCATATGCGCGACAAATTTAACCAAAATCTCATTAACCCTAACATCATGAAATGCTTAATTCCAAATGCATTTCATGATTTTACCTTCTGGAAATTTGTTCAAACAAATTCCCATATCCTTCCTGGAAACCCATTACAACTGAAACACACATAAAATCTAGCCTGTGCTTCTTCGAATTTTTATGTACAATTTTAAACAAATCTCTGTAGATAGTATAAAAGGGCGGCGCATTTTGGATTCGAGCTCACTGTCTCTGACTTCATAAAGGAAAACCGGGCGGACATGGTTGTTGTAACCATGTCACCGTCCCACTTTCCCGGAGTTTTCAATCATTCGAAGAGATCGAACTCTCACTGGCGCCCCTACCATCAACGGTGGTGGCTCCTGTATTCTAGTTAATCTAGTTAATAGCGAACATCGCCATGAAGCTATTGACCTCCCACACTTCGAGTCCATAGAAGTCTCCGGGGTTGAACTGCATCTATCTAATAACAGTAGAGTGAACATATACTCTGTATACCACTCGCATAAAACCAATAATGGCCCCATTAATCCTGTGGATATCGGGCAATTAATAACGTCCTCGGGGCATACACCCTTCATCATAGGCCGCGATTTTATTTCCAGGCATCCCCACTGGAACAACTCGGTCTCTTACCCAAATGGCACAAAATTGTACTAATGGTACACCGAAAATTCGCATGCCCTAAATTTTGAAATAGTGGCACCTACCGTTGGTACGCGAGGTAACTCAATTCTGGACATCTTTCTCGTGTCCAAAGATTTACTTCCCCAAATCTCTCCTCCCCAAGTATCGGCAGGTGTATCTGACCACAACGCTGTGACCACGTGCATTCGCTGCTATAGAGCTTCCCGGGCTCATATCAGATACATACCCGATTATGGGCGCACAATTTGGGACAACTTCAATGTCACATTGAACTCCACCAACTCTCTCTTCCCACTTACAGGAACCTAACGACGGTTGAGATAAATAACGCTATAGCTCGACTTCACAAGATTCTAGTTGAAACTTCGGAGACCCATGTCCCGAAGTACAAAATTGAAAGGACATCAGATTCGCCATGGCGACTTCACTCTTCATCTCATTCGGGAGCATAAAAAGCTCTGCAGAATAAGATACCGTCACCGCTTCACGCAAAGGTTGCCATTATTGCGATCCATTATTTACAATACTGGCACACTGATAAAACAAAGAATCCAAAACAATCGCACCCGACAATTGGAAGACGAACTGAAAGGTTTTCAGATGGACCAGAACATTTATAAAAATGTTAAAAAGATATGTGGCACTTCTCGTATCACTGGTCCTATCATGAACAACGGTGTTGTTGCCAATAATGATGCCAATACAGCAAATATCATCGGAGAGACCTTTGAAAATAATCACAACCTCACTCTCGAGGATGGCGACCCGGTTCTCAATAAATTCGATAACTTTAACTAGCCAATAGTTATCTTCAACTCAGCTAACAGTGCATACTTCGACGACACACGTGAAAATAGTCAGAGTTTCGTCATACCAAATACCCTATAGAACCTAGTTAAATCTCGAAACTCCACGAAGTCACCCGGTATCGACAACATGTCCTACCTACTCGTTGCGAAGGCTTTCTCTTTTATTCTTTATAAAGCTCTCCATTCTGCTCAATCATGCCTACAACATGGGGTACTTTCTCCAAGCTTGGAAGCATACTATTATTTGTCCAATAGCAAAAGTTGGGAAACCAACGTATCACCCCTCAAGCTTTCGTCCTATTTCGCTTCTCACTTGCATCAACAAAATATATGAAAAATTCATATACGAGAAGTTAAATAACTTTATCAGTGCCAGGAATCTAATACCTGATTTCCGGTTTGGATTCAGAAGAGAGCACAGTACCACTATGGCTCTTAACATATTTCAAAACCACGTCTGCGTGCGCCTCTTTAAAAAGAAACCCACCATTGCGCTGAGTCTCGGCATCGAAAAAGGTTTTGCCACGATGTGGATCGAAGGTCTCATTTTTAATATATATATACTGGGCTCAGTAGAACGGTGGGTAGTATCATCTACCAGTTCGTTCGAAACAGAACCTTCCAAGTTCGAGTGAATGGAAAGCTTTCCCGAACTTTCCACGTCGCTGCAGGCGTACCACAGGGCTCCATTCTAGGCCCCATCTTATTTATTATCTACACCTCAGATATTCCTCGGATAAATAAGATGAAGGGACACATCTGTCTCGCCAATGTCGGCGGCTTTTTTTTTTTTGATTCGAGATCAGTCAAGTGCCGCTGGCCGAGGTCACGGACAATAAAATAATCAATCAATTTCAAAAACTGAATCTACGACCAAACAAGGTAGTCGTTAACCAAAATCAAAGTTCATTCCCGTTCTTATAAAAGTGTGTCATCAAAGACTGTGTTTACTATTATCATCAGTTGGCGTGGCCGCATAACTCCTGGCCCAATGGCGAGTCTACAAGGATACCGCTCACAGAATTAAAACAACAACAAAAGGAAAGGGGCAATTTTGGGGCAGACCATCCCCCCATCAAGTGGTGAGATGGTGAATCTTAAAAACATAACCTTCACACCGATATATGGCCATCTGCGATTGAAGGGCATGGTGAGTCAAGAGTGGTCGCATTGCATGTAATCGAGCCTTTTGACCGCGTCTGGTACGTAACACTGCTAAGCAAGCTTCGTTCATACGGACTTTCTCAGCAACTTTGAGACTAGACAAAGAGCTTCCTCGAAAACCGATCCATCCGGGTTGTTGTGGACGGCGAGTGTTCGGATCCATATCCGGTTGATTCCGGAGATTCTATTTTGGCTGCAACCTTGTTTTTTTATTTTTTTTATTACACTAATCTCGGGACAGGCGAACCTATAGCGCCGAGCGGGCGCCTCTAGATGTGACCAAATAAGTGTTGCAGTTCTTCTTGAACAGTTACAGGTTGTAACGCTCCGGGAACACTCGCGCGGGGGGAGATAATTCTATAGCTTTCCTGCTTTGTAACGGAACTAGTTCTGATGTTACCACCGTTGGGAAATGAACCACAAATTGCTGCAATCCGTCGGATTGTCTTGTAGAGCGAGTTAATGGTTACCGTTTACTTTTATAAAATATTATTTTCTTCACTGAGACTGTAGGAGTTCTCTATATTACATGGAGAACCAAACCACAATTCCAACCTAATTTTGAACGCTAACAGCGCGTCACTTTAACCCAACTCCCCATTCAAAACTTGCAAAGAACACATTTCCAAATCTGCAATAGCATACTTTCTCAAATCTGCAACAGAATACATTTTAAATCATCTCCCGCATCTACAAGCAAACAGCATTTAATTTTCCCCGAAAACCTTTCCGGCTCGCTTCCTACTTAAACCATTTTTCTCGCTTGCAGCCAGCAGCATTTAGTTTTCCCGAAACCATTTCGGGTCCCATTCTACCTAACCCATTTAAAATCATACCAATTCTTCTTACTGGCAAGTCACCAGCATTGCGATTCGTTGTCTTTGCACGGAACAACCATCACAACGGTCAAGACCCGTGTTCTATTGTCTAACCGACAACCCATGACCATACTTGGCTATGCCTCCGAAACCGATTTCTCCGTACACACAGCAACAGAAGAATCTAATTCAGCTCGTACGGCAGGAATTCCCCGAAACAAAATTCTCCATGATGGCATAGCAACCTGTGGGGCTTTTCAGGGCCCGAAGAGCCATGCATCGCTCGATCCCCACCATTCCCAGCGATGCGACTTACCTTGAAGTCGAATCTTCAGCAAGGTTACGCAACCTTGCTACGGCATTAACCGCCAACCAATTCGCTGGAATTAATTCGGTTATCCCCAAGGATAACCGACATAAATATATATTAGGCAGCTTACCTTTTTTGGGTGCTTTTCCAAACCTCTTCCCCACGGTCATTCCTAAAAGCATAATTCACGGCAAGATTATCATCTTGCCATGACATCAACCGAGCTTCCGCGACCGAACAATGGATGGCACATATCCACCAACACACGCTGATCTTCCCGTGTGTTATTTTTGTACCCATTCATTGACCTAGCATTATTTCGGGTTGCTTGCACAGCTGCAAGCCAGATTTCCAACGGCATGTCTACGATCTATCTTTCCTTAAGTGAAGAAGATCAAATCAAACATTGGCCTTTCAGGCGCGCATATTTTGCTTGGATCTATGCATGACCGATTTTATGATCCGTTGCCGTTTCTTGGAACTATCACCAGCATCGGTCATGGCCACCAATTTTAGTTTACACAAAGTAAACATTCAAGCGGATACTTTCGCCTGACAGTGCCTTTCAACGGGATTAACACATCCCTAACATAACATGCATCGAGTCATACGACCGAAATTTGTTTATGCTAGATGATCTAACAACGGCCATGCCCAATGTCTGATACACTTTTCCAAGATAGATTTCTGCCTTCGGCAAGGGTTTTATTGACTCACGTCAATCAAGAATCTATCCCTTGCGTATGGCGGCAGTTTATCTTGCCCAAACATGTAGCAGCCGATTCGATCTGCTACATGAGTTTTTCCCTTTTCCTTTTGTTTGGACCTTCGCCATTGGCGGCGAATCCTTTAGGTTCGTTTTCGTTGGATGTCTGTAAAGAGACATCCAATAACCAGTCAGAATTTCGTTAGCGGAGGAGTTACGTCGTCGCGAGGAGTCGTGAGCGATCAATTGAAATACAAATTTAGGGATTCGTGCGGCGATTAATCTTTTTAAGTTAATGTTCAACCATTGGATTCTCTTAAGTGTTTTTGTTTTGTTGTTGATGAATACTTTAACCCAAAATTACAGAGAACTGTTTGAAGAAATTTTAAACTTACTGTTCCACGTGCGATCATTTATAAAAAGTGTCAGACTCTCCCTTAAAGCAGTCAAATAAAAAGTTTAAAATATACCATCGTTCAAGATAAAGTGCTTTATTTTGTTCAATCGTTTCATTGCTTTCCTCGGTGCAGCATTGACAATTTTTTTATCCGCGGTGTGGTGATTGCTTTCTCTGTCGATGGAAAGTTGGTACAACCGGTGCCCGTGTTTTGGCACAATACTAGTTTAACCACATTGGTAACCCACGGTGAATTGAACGAATGCAACCTTCTGGTCCAGGAACAGTTTACATCTAAATGTTAAAAAATATCCGATTCAGCGGTGACTAGACGGCGAATACGCTCCCAAACACAACTTTTGTTTGCCGCGATAATGAAATATTGTGACTTTCTCGGTGCCACTGCCAAATAAAAACCACAAGAACTGTACCAGAGTGCAAATTATCCAGTGACCACCAGTTTAGCAGCCTAGCGAAGCCGCTGGAAATAAGGATTCCCTATCAGCACAGGACACCCGGACAACTTTCAACAGTCAAACAACAACATATTTTACCCCAGCAGCAAGTATTCCTTATTTTTTGTGTTTTGTAATTTCAGTTTTTTTTTGTTAGTGTTGTTAATTTTATATTGTAACAAAATTAGTTAGCACGTATTCAGTGAGTGAAATTTATTTCCCCATTCTCATTAAAAATTTTTTTATTTCATTTGCCACACCATTGCAGTATAAGCATTTTGAATGTTTTCCTTTTGTTACGGTAGAAAGACAACACTAGTAATATTAAGTAACATACAAATCAGTGTTTTGCGTTAATAAATAAACCGTAGTAGATTTAATAATTTTTAACTTTCGTCCTTTTGCTTCTTCATCATTGTATTTTTAATTTTCAATTCGTGTCTCTGTTTTCTCCAATATATGTTGTCTTTTAAATAAATAAAGAATTTTAACCATTAGAATTTAAGCAAAAAACAAGTGTACAAGTAGCAACGTCCAGGAAACAGACTAACTTTTACAAACCCTACGCGTAAGTGAAAACGAATGACGATTTGAGCTAGTTGTTCTAGGTTGCATAACATAACATAAAACGCAACAGCAATCAAATAAAATTTAGTAAGCTCCTTCTGAGCGAAATTTAAATTTAAAATCTGTAAGTTAAACGCCACCAATATAGCATTGCATCGCTTTAAAGTCTCTTCATTTTCCTTCAAATACTCTAAATATTGTTCTGTGGCACGTAACATTCATATTGTTAAAAAATAAGGAAACATAACGAAATATATTTCCACATTTCTGTGAAAAACTTTATTTTATTCGTCATACGGCTCAGCTTCCGATATCGTTACAAAATTGAAAAACATTTTACATTAAATAGAATCGATCCGGAATTAAATAAACATTTGTAAACCCCTTCAGGGTACTAAGTATAGGCAATATATGCCCTTTTTAATGAAATTGCTGCGACAATTCCTAACTTCTTTCTCTTTTGATGTTAAAAAAAGAGCCTAAAATTAACAGAAAACAAAATACGTAATTCAGAAAGTCACACACATACACTGGCAATCGTAATATTTTTGTTTAAGGGATTCGACTTGGTCCCTTTCGTTGTTCTTATTTAAACATAAAGCGGAGTTATCATTTTATATAAACTTTTAAATAACACAAAAGCACACTCATATCACGACTCCACTCGACCACGTTTTGACTACATCCACCTGCACTCGACCATCTGCGACTCCCTTAGGTGCCACTTGACTATGTCCAACCCCGCGCCTTCTTCTGCGACAACATGTTCAACCTCCAATCCGCGTTACTCGACTCTCTTAAATTCGCACCATCGTTTGGCGACTTTTCCCCAACTCCTCGCGTCCTCTTGCGACCAATTTCTACGTCCTACGTAATTATTTAGACCCGATTTAACTCTTTCCTCCCAATTCTATCTCACGCATTACACGATGGCCCGTACTCGGAACGCCCCACCCCAAGAGGATCAAGAACAACTCGAGTCCCTCGAGTTTTACGACGCCTCCAGCGCCGACTTCCCTGATACACAAGTCGCTACCGACCCCGAAGCGACAGCACAACCCGCTCCCCTGGCATTTCACGATGCCCCCAGTGTCGTTAACCGACCCAACCCTGCCAATATTAACCTGTTCCCTTTTGACGAGGAGGACCCTGAACTTTGGTTTGCTGAGACTCACCTCGACGCTCTGGACGAGCCCGGAAGTTCGCGGCAACAACGCTTGGCGGCCGAAACGAACCTTTCGGGTATGAGACCGTCCCATTTCCTGACCCATTTACGCTCTATAGCGGGGACCAGGTTCTCGGACGACCTAATACGGCCTCACTTTTTAAGATGTCTCCCCCTCCATGCCCATTCGGCACTCGTAGCCCAACCCAATCAGAGCTTGGGCTATTTAGCTAAAATTGCGGACGCAATTATGGAAAGCTCATACCAGCAATCTGAGCCTCCAGCGTACCAAGTAGCGGCGGTTTCTCAACACGTCGCTCAACCTACACGGCATCCTTTTCCGCCATTAACAGCCCCACCGACGGCTCCGGTGCGTCAACAACCTTCTCCGTCATCACATCTCAGAAGGCCTGCCTCAACCAATGTCACACAGCGGACCCAAGAGGACAGGCCCAACGAATTCCGCCCGAGAAGTTTTCCTGCTCAGGTCACCATTTCTGACCTTCGTGCCATACAGACCTCAGTCCTCCGCGAACTAAATCAAATTCGCGCGGAGGCGAGAAGCAACCAACGAGACGCTCAGAATCGTGGCGTATCTAATCGTCCCTTGGATCGGCAACAACTTTCCCAAAATGCCCCTCAGTGGGCCAACTTTCGCCGAGCAATACCTCGGCCTTCACAAAACGACAACATTCAGAGGCAAAATACGCCCAACAACGCCGCCTCTCTCCCTTTGTGCGCCAATCACCAACGATACGGTGATCGCACATTTAATTGCAAGGCACCCTGTGGTTGGACGCAACCAGCCACCAATCAGGGACGACCTTTAGAAATAATTTTGCCGACCGATACCCTCGCGCAATCGGCCGGCACCCATGCTATAAATCGCCTAACCATCCGGGATTCTAAACTGAATATCGCTTTTACTGTCGATACCGGCGCCGATATTTCAGTCCTCCCGCGATCGTTTGCTCCGCGTAACCGCGTGCCCGCCGCGCTTAAATTGTCAGCGGCGAATAATACGCCGATACTTACGTACGGACGTAAAAAGCTGACACTACAACTGGGTCTTCGACGTCCGATCACTTGGCGTTTCGTCATTGCGGACGTGAATGAACACCTGATAGGTTCCGACCTATTAGGCGCACATAATCTGTTGGTCGATTCGACCCATAACAGACTAGTGGCTCCAACCGCACCCCCCTTGCCCATGTCGGCACCCTCAGCGGTAACTTCAAGGGGCACAGAGTGCACAGACCCGTTTCAAGCCATGGTACAGGAATTTGTTAGCACAGCAATTCCTCTACCTAACCAGCGTCGACACAAAGCCACGGTGTTTCATCACATAGAAACACGTGGCCCCCCGGTAAGCCAGCGTCCACGTTGACTGGCTCCTGAAAAATTACGTGCGGCGCGCGCGGAATTCGAGCACATGATTGGATTAGGTATCTGCCAATCGTCGGACAGTCCCTGGGCAAGCCCACTTCACTTAGTGAAGAAACGTTCTGGTGAGTGGCGCCCATGTGGCGATTACAGGCTGTTGAACGCAGCAACTGTCCCGGACAGATACCCTATCGCACACCTCTACGATTTTTCGTACAAGTTACGAGGGTGCAATGTCTTTACTACCCTGGATCTCACCAGGGCATACCACCAAATTCCGGTGGCACCTGAAGACATCCCCAAGACCGCAGTCATTACACCTTTCGGACTCTTCGAGTTCAAAGTGATGACTTTCGGCCTCAGGAATGCCGCACAGACATTCCAACGTTATATCGACACGGCTTTACGTGGTCTAAATTGCTGCCATGCATATCTTGATGATATTCTCGTCGCCTCCAAAGACCATGCCGAACATAAACGCCACTTACGTCAGGTCCTAGAGCGCCTCCGTGAATTCGGTCTTGTCATCAACCCAGATAAGTGTCAATATGCCAAGGAGCAAATCACCTATCTGGGTTATGTCGTTGACAACCAGGGCATTCGCCCACTACCAGACCGTGTGGAGGCCCTCATGAAGTATCCCCGGCCTACTAACGTGAGTGAGCTTCGTCGATTTCTGGGCATGCTTAACTTCTATCGTCCAACACTGAAGAACGCTGCCCAAGTTCAAGCTCCCTTAAATGAATTTTTGAAAGGAGCTAAGCGCAATGATAAGCGCCCCATTAATTGGACAGAAGTCTCTGATCGAGCATTCCAACTGTCCAAAGAACAATTGGCAAATGCCACCTTACTCCGATACCCTCTCGAGGGAGCGGCACTTTCCATCCAATGCGACGCATCGGATACCGCAATCGGAGCCGTCCTTGAACAGGACATTGAAGGCCGACCGGAACCACTTGGTTTCTTTTCAAGGAAGCTGAGTCCCACTGAGCGACGTTACAGCGCCTACGACCGCGAATTACTCGCGATCTACAGCGCTGTTAAATACTTCCGTCATATGATAGAAGGTCGCTCACTCTCCATCTTAACAGACCACAAGCCATTGGTCTATGCGTTCCGGAAGAAGTCGGGAAATGCCTCCCCCCGACAAGAGCTTCAATTAGACCTCATTGGGCAATATTCTACGGAGATAAGGCATATCTCCGGTAAACAGAATGTCACGGCGGACGCCCTTTCTCGAATCGATACGATTCACTTGCGTTCCGCCTTGAATAACGCTGATCTTGCCCTAGCTCAAGAGGATGACGAACAGCTCAAGTCCCTCCTAACTGCCGATACGGCACTAGAGCTCAAGAAAATTACCCTTCGCGACCCTTTGGGCGAAATCTGGTGTGATGTCTCCACTGGAACCGCTAGACCTTACATTCCCGAGAAACTTCGTAAGGGCGTGTTCCAGGTTTACCACAACCCAGCCCACTCCAGCGGCCGAGCAACAGCCGCTGCTGTCCGTCGCAAATTCATTTGGCCCCGGATGAACAAAGATCTCACCGGTTGGGCCCGTGCTTGTCTCCAGTGCCAGCGCTGCAAAGTAGCGCGACATAATGTACTGGAGCCAGCGCAGTTCAAGCTTCCCACGGCACGCTTCGCCCATGTCCACATAGACATAGTGGGGCCGCTTACTCCATCAAGAGGATTTTCTTATATCCTCACTATGATGGATCGCCGCACGCGATGGCCAGAGGCGACACCTCTCCGGGCAGTTACTGCCGAATCAGTCGCCAAGGCCTTTTACTCAACTTGGGTCACACGCTTCGGTGTACCAACCACCTTAACTTCGGACCGAGGTCCACAATTTGAGGCGACAATTTTTAGGCAGCTAACAAATCTTCTCGGCTGCCAAAGAAGTCGTACCACCGCCTACCACCCGCAATCAAATGGGATGATAGAGCGCTGGCATAGATCTCTAAAAGCCTCACTCATGTGTCATAATGACACACAATGGTTTGACGCCCTTCCAACCGTCCTCCTCGGCCTGAGGACAAGTATTAAGGAGGACCTGGGTGCTTCGGCAGCAGAGCTTACCTACGGTACCAACCTCCTTCTTCCAGGAGAACTTTTCCTGAATGGCGAAACACCGCGTGACCAACTTCGTGAATTGGGACACCTCCGTGACCTGCTACGTAAGGTTAGGGCAACCCCTGTAACCAGGCACGGCTCCAAAAAACTTTTCGTCCACCCTGAACTACACAGCTGCACGCACGTCTTTGTCAGGGTGGATAAGGTCAAAAAACCCCTCGACCCACCTTATGATGGCCCGTTCAAAGTCTTCCGCCGCATCAGTGACCGCGTCTTCGAGATCGACATTAGAGGCAAGCGATCCACGGTCAGCGTCGAAAGGCTTAAGCCCTGCTTTCTGGAAGCTTCCGCTCCAGAACCGCCCCCATCTACTGACACCACTCCTACTCCACTACCACAACTTCCCCGTACTCGCGCTCAAGCGCGCGCCCATATCCAACTACCCCCCCCCCCCCCTAATCTGCCTTACCTGTTTCGTGACAACGTCACTGGGGAGGGAGTGAAGTGGGGCTTTTCAGGGCCCGAAGAGCCATGCATCGCTCGATCCCCACCATTTCCAGCGATGCGACTTACCTTGAAGTCGAATCTTCAGCAAGGTTACGCAACCTTGCTACGGCATTAACCGCCAACCAATTCGTTGGAATTAATTCGGTTATCCCCAAGGATAACCGACATAAATATATATTAGGCAGCTTACCTTTTTTGGGTGCTTTTCCAAACCTCTTCCCCACGGTCATTCCTAAAAGCATAATTCACGGCAAGATTATCATCTTGCCATGACATCAACCGAGCTTCCGCGACCGAACAATGGATGGCACATATCCACCAACACACGCTGATCTTCCCGTGTGTTATTTTTGTACCCATTCATTGACCTAGCATTATTTCGGGTTGCTTGCACAGCTGCAAGCCAGATTTCCAACGGCATGTCTACGATCTATCTTTCCTTAAGTGAAGAAGATCAAATCAAACATTGGCCTTTCAGGCGCGCATATTTTGCTTGGATCTATGCATGACCGATTTTATGATCCGTTGCCGTTTCTTGGAACTATCACCAGCATCGGTCATGGCCACCAATTTTAGTTTACACAAAGTAAACATTCAAGCGGATACTTTCGCCTGACAGTGCCTTTCAACGGGATTAACACATCCCTAACATAACATGCATCGAGTCATACGACCGAAATTTGTTTATGCTAGATGATCTAACAACGGCCATGCCCAATGTCTGATACACTTTTCCAAGATAGATTTCTGCCTTCGGCAAGGGTTTTATTGACTCACGTCAATCAAGAATCTATCCCTTGCGTATGGCGGCAGTTTATCTTGCCCAAACATGTAGCAGCCGATTCGATCTGCTACATGAGTTTTTCCCTTTTCCTTTTGTTTGGACCTTCGCCATTGGCGGCGAATCCTTTAGGTTCGTTTTCGTTGGATGTCTGTAAAGAGACATCCAATAACCAGTCAGAATTTCGTTAGCGGAGGAGTTACGTCGTCGCGAGGAGTCGTGAGCGATCAATTGAAATACAAATTTAGGGATTCGTGCGGCGATTAATCTTTTTAAGTTAATGTTCAACCATTGGATTCTCTTAAGTGTTTTTGTTTTGTTGTTGATGAATACTTTAACCCAAAATTACAGAGAACTGTTTGAAGAAATTTTAAACTTACTGTTCCACGTGCGATCATTTATAAAAAGTGTCAGACTCTCCCTTAAAGCAGTCAAATAAAAAGTTTAAAATATACCATCGTTCAAGATAAAGTGCTTTATTTTGTTCAATCGTTTCATTGCTTTCCTCGGTGCAGCATTGACAATTTTTTTATCCGCGGTGTGGTGATTGCTTTCTCTGTCGATGGAAAGTTGGTACAACCGGTGCCCGTGTTTTGGCACAATACTAGCTTAACCACAAACCCAGTTCCTAGTACGTGACAGTGAGTTTACTCGACTTGTGCGCAGGCGCTCTCGTGCGCACTACTGTGCGCACACTCCTGGTGTAGCAACTGGACTCATTGTGCACTTTTTGGTGGATGATTCGCGACTGCGGTGTGTGCGCACTAACGTGCGCACTCAGCTTAACCTTGAACGCGACCGACTCCTTTGGTGGTTGAATTTCAACTCGTTGACTCTTGCAGAGTCGGCCTTTGGCTGAGGGTGAGTTTTGGTTCTCGAGAGAAACGTGGAGCATCTCTTTGTGGTGACCAAACGGAGAGGATCTCTCCGAGTTGATCTCGGCGAGATTACATGTTTTATCCATGTTGCCAGGTCATGGGCAAACGAAAACGAGAAAAGGAAATGAGACAACGGGCATTATGGTGGTGTGCATGCAGCTGTGTAAATAGTCTGCCTGCCATTAGGGAAGCTTGTGCTACAAGCAAATTAGGTACTTGCACAATGATGATTGGGCACAGTATCCAAGCCGACGGAAATGGTCGAATTCTTTGGCGGCTAGACGCGAGATGCGTAAACTTCTTTTGTCAGTTGGACGAAAGGCTGCTGTCAATGTGGGTAAGCCGGGAAAATCTGCTGCGCACGTGTGTGGCAGGCTACGCTGGCTGACAGGGGCGCCGATAAGATTTCCTAATTGATGATGATTGCTTGTATGTAAATGAATTCTTTTCAGGGAATTTTGGGTGATGCATTAAATGCATGAATGTAAATGAATTCTTTTCAGGGAATTTTATGTGATGCATTAAATGCATAAACGATGCCCTTGGGTGGGGGAATTTTTGCAGGTACGCGAAAGGAGTTGGGGTTGGAATTGTGGTTGGAATTGGGGGTGGTTGCTTGTGTAGTTTTAAAGAACCCCCAGGACCAGAGCATTCATGTAATTATTAGTACAGAGGTGCACAACAAATTAGACAACTGGTTACACTCACAGGGGGGAAACAATTGAAATGAATGATTTTAAGTTACCAAACTTACCCCTGGTGACTATGGCTCGTTTAACTCTTGATTTTCGTTGAACCTGTTCTTGTCTCGTTTTGTACACTGGGCAGAAAGCGGCCTTGCTGGTTTTTTCGAGTGATGGTTAACGTGAATGGGTAAAGAAAACTCTATTTTCCTTTTAGTATGTTTTTTTTTTATTTGAGTCTAATTTTAATCCATAACTATTTTAATCCATTTATACAAACTATTTTAGATAATTCCTTTATCTTTCTTTTTGTACACTATTCTTTTTTTTTATTTAATTGTTGATAAAAACAATTTTAATCCATTTATACAAACTATTTTAGATAAGTCCTTTATCTTTCTTTCTTTTCACTATTATTTTGTTTTATTTAACAAACTCCTCCATAACTATTTTAATCCATTTATACGAACTATTTTAGATAAAACCTTTATCTTTCTTTTTTACACTATTCTTTTGTTTTATTTAACAAATTCTTTTAATCCATAACTATTTCAATCCATTTATACAAACTATTTTAGATAATTCCTTCAGCTTTTTTATTCCGAACTTATTTTATTTTATTACAGACAACCCGTACGAACCACACGCGTTTGTGACACCATTCCAAGAGAGTGAATCCTGTCGTACGCCAATTCATATCCGGTTTTGTTGTTGTTGTTGTTGTTTCGTTTCCTTTTCAATGCAGGAACTGTTGTCATTATGAAGAAACTTATTAGGGGAACTATTGTTGCATTCAGTGTACAATATTTGGGACCTTACGGCAAACCAAATATTATCTATTGGGATAGGGATCAGGTATTTTTAGGGGTGTTATTTTATTTTAAAAATGTGTCTATTACTTGGTGGGAATATTCTATTGTACTGTAACTGTGATGTTTTGGTATTGGGAAAGAATATGTATTGGCCAGGATTTTATGTATTTTAGGGGGGCGATAATTAACTGATATTAATTATATAACAAACTTCAATATGCTAGGTTTCTCCACATCATCTTGGTCGTATTTTTCTTTTTTTTAATTGCATTCCTAATCTTTATCAAACGTTATAACCTTTGATCAAAGATCTTGATTCCAGTTAATTAATAGAGATTGCAACGAAGCTACCCTCACTAATCAATTTTCTTTCTACACACTGCATTACTTTCGGCGATTTTCATCCTTTTACAGTTTTTCCTGTTCAATTTGACAGTTACCTTTTAAATGATAACCTTCACACCAACTACAGAAACATGCAAACATTTCAATAAATGTAATCACTAATCCCTACGGCGTCACCTTTACATTTACTTTCTTCACTCACCTCACCAATGTGTCTGCCAAAAGTCATACTGAACACCTATTACAGTCAATTGTTAGCTGGAGCGACGATTACTATAAGGATTCTCGTCTTCAATAAGTAATGCTATCGAAGACAAACACCATCAGCGCAAAACGAAAAGAAATATAACGTATAGAATTAGAATTTCTTATGGTCTCACAAATGGACATTATTACCATTAATAGGTCATAAATACAAATCGTATTCGTGATTTAGAGTCTATAAACGATAATGCAATGTTGTACCACCAATTTAGAAACCACGGGGAGTGATCAATAAATGGCTGCACAACCTGATAGGAACACAAAAAGTGTGTCATCACATATAAGTACAATATATAGTATAATCCCTCATTTAAACATCGCTCCACAAACCAAATAGAGTTGTCTCTTCAAAATCATAACCTACCCAAACCATTTAGACGTAAAATCAGACACTTCAGCTCCATAAAAGCCACTTTTACTATCTAGGTAAACTCTAAGTTCAGGTAAAATTTCTGCACCATCCTATGCAGAATTCAACAACAGGGAACTGCCTCTTTGCGAATCGCTTAAAGCCTCATACGCCGTGCGGCCCTCTGACGCGCTGTCTGTCTAGCCGCTCCAACTCAACGGCCTATTTGGTCAGCATGTACAAATTATGGTGTAGAAAATTTCGAACCCTCATAAATTTTCCAGGGCGACAGAAGAAACGAAACGAAATGGACATGCAATTAAAAAACACACATTCGCCGATGACGGTGGAGCCCCAGCAGTCGAGGCCGGCCGATAAGGTCGGTCTGCGTGCTTCTGCCTCTGTGTTTGTGTTTGTGTTTGTGCTTCAATCCGCATCAACATATGCTTAAGTATTAATTTAAAATAATGCATTGGCCCCAACTAATTATTTTCAGGCGAAAATTGTTGTTTCTGAGTGTGGGGCCGACGCGGCGGTGCCGCGGAGGATTTAATTACACTGCCGCGATAGTTCTGCGATACGCGCGCAGAGGTTTATGGAGTGAATGGAAAAGTTTTAATTTAGCTGCGCGCGCCGATGATGAGAGCGGAATTTATTGGGATTTATTTTGTTTTATTTGTTTGGAAATCGTTGAGTAGAAATCGAATTGCCCCAGGTAATACGCAGGAAGATGCAGCAGGTCAGAGACTTCGATTGAAATGATACTGCGGTAACGGTTGCCCAGGCATTAGGTATCTAATTGATTGCGGGAATTCGAAGTTTGCAGTTCATTATCAAATGATGTGAATACCTACCTAATGGAGATGCAAATTAGGACATAGAGAGAACTGAAGCATAATCGGAGTTCGATCAATTTCGTGATTATATGTTCCTGCGTTTCGTCATTATATTACATTTAAGTGAAATAAAGTCTTATCCGTAATAGTATAGCAAAAACCGTCTAAAAACTGAGTTGGGTTCCAACAATATGCGATTGACTTATTTAATTTAGCTGCAGTAAGCGTATGGAAGGAAAATGCCAAAAGACTCTTATCACAAAAGTTTCTTTATACTTTCTGATACTTATCTGCACTTGAAGAACAAATTGTGTTAACAAAGTTAAAAATCGAACGATTTGATATGAAAAAAATGGTAATAAGAAACTAAGCAACATATCGTGGATGTAAATGCAGACGTTCAACAAGCAATATCATTCAGTAAAGGGTTTTATTTTTTTGAAAGATCAATTTATTAAAAAAATTAGGCAGACTATATTTAATTTTTAAGTTAAATACTACATCTGTCTTAACAAAAATAATTCTTATACAATTAATCGGCTTGTCACGAGCACTCCACTTGGACAATTTTTAACTTGTGTTGTGTGCATTAGTGCCTTGGGTCAATAACTTCAGTTAAGGTTTACAACTGCAAACGTCGAATTCCCAAACAAATTTTGTTGAAGTTCCCGCGATATAACACACTGTTCAATAAGTTCCGGGACTAACTCAGGGACGGCGCATGTAATGAAAAATCTTTTCGACTTTTAAGAAATACTAACCTTCAAACCATATGTGTCAACATTTCACAAAAATCGGACCATAATATACTGAGTTGTAGTAATTTAAGTGACACTATTTTTACAACTGTTTGCTCAAAATGGAACATCGCATCGATTATTCGTTACTTGGCACTGTTTACTCGGAATACGAAGGTTTTTGTGTCGGTATGTGCAGAAACAGTACGCATTCTGTAACCAAAAAAAAAAAAACTGGATCTATACTGGGAACGCTGTTATGAAATATTATGTATGACGATGTACTCAGGTTTAATGTTAGAAACAATAGAAACCACTGCGTATATAGATGATTTGGTGATCGTATCAATGATTGTGCTCATACAATGCAGAGCAGTAAATACTGGCTAGGTACAGCAGAATTGGAACTAGCTTAAACTTATGAGGACTGTGTAGCGGATCTACGAACGATACAACTCCCTACAGGTTGAAGTATCCTTTCCGCCAAGGAACTTTACTCACCTTTTTCAGCACACGTGCCCACAGATACGTGTCCCAATAGTCAGTAACCATACCTGAAACAAACGTTTATATGACATTGCAGCAACGTTGAACCCGATATCAAAAATCAAGGAACTTAACGTTCAAAAGCTTCCAATATCGAGTTCAACGCATCCATACATCGTATGCAAGAACAATTTCAAGAATGCAGCAAAGCATCGCATCTAAGCAAATCCGCCATGCAGGAAAGCGTTGCATGAAAATCACTCACCCATCCTAAGCAGCAACGAGATGTTTCCCCTGAAATACCATTGTCGGTAAATAAACCGAACAACGGATGTATACTCTGGTAGCTAATAGCAATTAGCACCTAAATCACTTGCATGACCCTAACGCAAAAGGCACACTTATGCAAACAAGGCATATCGTTTCGCTGCCGTCCAATAGGCATGCAATCATAAACATCTTAACGTAGATCGCTCGCTAGATGTTTATGATTCGAAATCCTAACAAAGGAACTATACCAATCCCGCGGTTCCTTTTATTACCCATCTGAAACACACAAGAACAGTGATAGCTTAAGCCAGATGGCTAACCTAAACATATCCCACGGAAAGATCGGAGATTAAGCGGCGGCATCGATGTTTGAACAAAAGGAACGAGATTCTGATAACCAACTGTTAACGGTGTTGATGATTATGAGGTAAGATTTCTCCTTTTCAGATCCTATGGGAAATTCTCATTTTGAGATGCAAAGGGAAATTTTATGCTGTTAACAGATACTATGGGAAAGTCTGTTAGCAGATTGGATGGGGAAATTTTCCTTTGCAGATGCGGGATGAGAGGTTCAGATTGAATTGAATAGATAGAGACAATTAGTCTATATCGAATAGTCGAACCGAGAGAACCCCACCGAGGAGGTCGATAGAGACTGTCACTTTGAATCCCAACGAGGAGGTCGGTACGTGAAAAGAATTTGTATTAGGTTAAAAAGAGTAACGTGGGGTGTGTAATCTAGCGAGTGAAATTTGAAATTGTACCTAGAGATTCGTTTTGCCACAAACGCCTAGCAAGAACACTATATCGCGCCGTCGAACGACAGTATTAAATTATAAAAACATTATATTCTGAACCCCAGAGCGGTTGTGTCCCGTCAACATAAATTGTAAAAACATTATATTGTGAACCCCAGAGCGGTTGTGTCGCGTCATCAGTAATTGTAATACTGCGAACTCTCGAACGTTTGTGTACCTACTGATAAAGGAAATATCAAACCAAAAAAATAAAGGTTCAATCAAAACCATTCTTACTGAGTTTCAATTTTGTACTGTGTGCTTTCTTTTCGCTGCGGTAAACAGTGTTCGGTGGAACAACGGGACAACACACAAAACCACCAAATTGGTGACTTACTGACGTGATCTGTACACACAGCACACACTTTCCCGTGGTAAACAGAACTTGACACACGATCATGACTTCCGCATAGAGCCTCAGGCACACTCGCCTGCTCCGACGTTCTCTCGTTCGCTCCGTCGTTCGCAAACGAAGCTGATCGTAACAAAGTTACTGAGGAGGGAGTAGGGTACCACATCCAACAGATACACATAGAATACACAAGCAAATAGTGAAGAACACCGAACGGAAATCGAATAAGAAACTGCATCAGAGCCGTATAACAAAGCGATAATATAACAATTCATATCAGTGGAATATACTTGAGTTTAAAAATGGAATTGTAAGCACGGCCAGTAGCCTGATGTGTTACACCTTGGTTCAATTTTTGGTGATTCTAACTGTCATAGCGTCAGTTCGAATCACACGTTCTTCACTATCATTCCAAACGCCATAACTGCGCAAAAGAATTGAACGAACCGCCTCCAGCTGAATCGGTATCATATAATGAAGTCCCCCTTTTTGTTCTTTATTATTATATGTTCTACAGAAGTATCGGACTATGTTCCCGGTAATCTACCAAGTGAATGTGTTTATGTCAAAATAAACTTTGGTAAACAATCGGTTGTCATGAGTGTTTTAACATAATACACCCCCCCCCCCCCCACCTTCCCTAAAAACTTCAAATTGATTCGCATGCTTTTTGGTCTGAAAAAACTTCATTCCCTGATTCCCACATAAGATTTCCTGCCTGAAGTGAAAACGTCCATGCTGGTTAGCAACAGCAAAACATGGGTAGACGACGCTGTTTCTACATACATGCAAAAGAAGATGCCAAGCGCGATCCACCTGCCTATATTTCAGCGTACAATCATTCGCTTGGGAACAGAATCAATGTCATGTAAAAAGTATGCATGAGTATTCTTTTCAACCCTCTCCATTTCCCCTTCTCGGAGTGCGCTTTTCGTTCTACACCCTAAGAGCAATCCACGTATGAAACGGGTCATGCGGTCACCCTCCTGGTTTCGCTTTTCGTTGCAACCAAATGAAAATAGCCGACCATGGTGAGAGAACCTGTTGATGGGTAGGTCTGACACAGAAGTCAGAAGTCTAGATTAATTGCTCGTGTGGTATTGAAAGCATCCGTGGCGCAAGCTCTTGTGTGTCGACATTCAAAAGTCGTCGTTGACTCTAAATTTAGTTACACAATCATTCTTGATTATTTTACAGTTGTCGAATTTTTTGTAATCCTTCGAGCAGCTAAGGTATCGCAATGTCTGAAGAAATGTTTTCGTTTTAAAATCAATCAAAATGTGTCTGCAACAGAAGTAAAGAATTATTAATGTCCGAACTTTAAATAATCAACACGTGTCTACAAAGAAATTAAAATTACTGCCATAAGAATAAAATTTAAACAAAACCCATCATTCGCAAGTTGTGGTCGTCTTAACCGACGGATCCAGTTGAGGCGAGTGCCATTCACACGAATTCAAAGGAAAACAACTCCACCCAGTTCAACAGCACTACCAACAAACAAACATAGATGTATATATTTTGTGAAAAAAAAAGTGTTACACGAGTCACAGCTCATATTCTGCTGCTCATGAATATATTGGGTTGAACCACATGAAATGTCCGATTTTGTAGTAAAAATTTAGAAGGCAATATTATTTTTCCGTAAATTTTTATTCAATCAACATAGGATCCGTTGGCATCAATGACATTCTTCCAACGTGATACAAGGTCAAATATTCCGTTTCCGTAGAAGTGCTGACTTTTTAAGTTACTGAATTCTTCAAAGGCTTTTATGCCTTCTGCTCGGTTCCGGAAGACCTTCTGCCGGCAAAATGAATTAAAAATGCGGAAAAGATGCTAGTCCGTTGGGGAAATGTCAGGAGAGTGTGGCGGTGCCGCCAAATCCCACTGTCTACTTACCCGAAAACCCCCATAAATGATTCACGCAACAAATTTACCAAATGTATTAAGCTAAAAGCTCCTGGAAGAGAATTCTTACCTTCATTCATTTATTCGAATGCAAAATTCTCTATAAGAATTCTGTTCCAAACATCATAAATACAAAACCTATTCGGCACCTTCGGTTGCCAGGCAAATTCCAGCCTCCCCATATTTGCACTTCAATCACCAGCATACCTGAAACATTTCCCTTCTCAAGGGCAATTAATGCTTTCAACGCATTATCTAGAAATGCCTGTAAAGAATTTTTCCCACAAGAGTATACATGCATGTATCAATGCATCTTTTTCGTTTAGTGTAAATACACACACTAGAATCCGACCCTTGAGTTTCCTTAGATGCCATATACAATTGGCATAGATGTATACAAACCGTCGTTGTGTAACCATCTAAATTGCTTCGCAATGACTTGCAGCTATTGTTACAGCTGCAAGCACTTTACTCCGAAATGCTCCTTTGTTTGAATCTCCAAACAATCATCAACTCCGCGCATAGCCGCCGGATTGAATTCAATACCATCAGCAAATGCAAATAAAGATTCCGTTTCTTACAACGACCAAAGATACGATATACAAATTGTATGATGTATCCCAAATGCATTTCACACATAATGAGTTGCAGCTTATTTATTTAGCCGACCCTCATTACAGTCCGATGCCTTAGGTCCCTTCACCCTTTGTTCTTTTTCCCTCGTTTCAGGTTTCGTTTATCCTTTGCTGAAATGCATCGATAAACACTGTGATCTGTACGATCACCCATACATACATACCACAATGATCTTCATTACGAGATCTGGTTTTCTATTCCACAAAGAGAGATGTGGGTTGTTTCTCATATACACTGAACTCACCATACTACCGAATCAGGTCAACGGGTTCCGCTCAGAACTACATTGATTCATGCACATACAACCAAATCCACCCCAAGTTAATCGTACACCGTGTTTCTGTTCTCTCATTGTTCCGCTCTCTTCGATCATCAGATTACCGATGTAACCTACCACACATCGAAGAAGGTGGCAATGAGAGAGCAGAAGTATGTTCTCTTTTGGTTGTATCCAATTGTTTCCCTTTTCAAGCCAGTCGATTTACGAGATTCAACAGAGCAGGTGGTGTCGCTAACTGCCGCCGCGTGTGCATGCTTATGCACACGCTTGTCCGCGTAATTACAATAGCAATATTGAAGTGTTTCAACTTGTATAAGAATGTATATAAATCAATTTAACAATATTGAAGTGTTTCAACTTGTATAAAAATGTATATAAATCAATTTAATAATATTAATTATAAGTTCTAAGAGGAATAAAAGGAAAGGATCCTTTGCCAAATCAAAATAAAGAAAACACTAACCTCAGCGATTTTTCTGTGCCTTTTATTACCCTTTTTGAACGTCGTTGGTGAACAATTTATGTGAACGGAGTAACAGTGTTTGTGGGAAAGAGGTGAACCTAGTGCCCGTATCGGTACAATACCTCTACAACCCCCACAGAGACTTTATGTTTCTCTTCTGGTAAGTAAAAAAATATCCTTAGCTGAGAGGATATTCACCACCACCGAATCGAGGGTGAATCAAGAGCCAGATTCCAACCCTCGATTAAGTCGTATTCCAACCACCGATCTGGTCGGTGCGTCTTCTGCTCTCCGTGGTGCCCGGGGATGCGCACCCCCTGAGTTGAACAAGTCTCTGTGCGAGTGCTAAAGTCTCCTTGTTAGTTAAATCTTTAGTTCCACACCAATTCTTTGTACATGTGAAAAAAATAAAACCGAGTTAAAAACAAACAATACCAGAGTGCTTGTGTTCGCCTAGTTATACTCCGTGAATGTGTACCACGTTTAAAATAAATATAAACATTTCTTTCATAAATGAAATAAAATTAATAAAAATAAAAATCATTTAGTGTTTTTATTCTTCTTGTGGTGATCGTTCGCTTCGTATATTGAAACTTGAGCATTTCTGTGAATTATCTCAGAGTTGTGTCCAGTGATCAGTTCGTGGGACGAAGTAGAACCCCGCGTCGTACGCCGGCACCACGACTTCGTATCCCTACAATAGTACGGTGTATGCGGAAGAATTTCAAATCCCATCTGCAACAGTTTTTGCATCGTTACGTGTGAGGTACGGGGTCTAGCATTGACATGCAAAAGGATCGGGCCGTTTCTATTGACAAACGCAGGTTGCTTTTCAATCACCTTGGCATGCAATATGTCGATTTCCTCACAATATTTGATAGTCTTTATCGTTTCTCCTGGTTAAAGAAATATAAAGTAGATTGGTCCTTTCGATGTGCACCAAATTGTCGCCATAACCCTTTTTGGGTGAAGATCGGGTAGGGAAGTGTTTTGTTTTTTCACCTGCATCCAACCACTGCCAAGGTCTTTTACGGTTATCATACAGAATCCACTTTTCATCACAGGTACAGTTTGATTTCTTAATCTAAGCGATGCGCAGATTTCTAGGCACCCTGGTTTTTGGGACTCGTTCAGTTCATGGGGTACCAACTTATCGAGTTTCTTTACCTTTCCTATGACAGAAAGGTGTCGACTTATTGTCATTGGGGATACTCTCATTCTTTGTGCAATCTTCCGAACCGATTTCGTTGGGTCCGGAACCACCGTTGCTCTTAAAACATTGTCGTCAACTAACGTTTCCGGCTTCCCGCGTGGTTTATTTTCGAGGCTGAAATTTCCCGAACGGAACTTTCCAAATCAACGTCGTATAGTGCGTTCGTTTACCGCTACATCCTCAAATCCATCGAACCCTAAAATTCTCACACGTCAAGCCCACTTACCACTTTACTTTATTAAAAAAGAAAATTTAACGTTCTGGCACAGATGTTCACTCGAGAAGTTCTTATTTCCGACTATTCTCTAGTGCGTCGGTAAAGTAAACAACTGCGAGTTGTCGTGTTACCTTATAAGATGTATTGTCGAGAGTGTGGAGTCAGTTTTGGGTTTAGTAAAGATAGATTTCAGAAGTGTTTGCATGTTGAGTATGCTAGCGGCAACAAGTCATACAACCGGGAATGCGTTTTTCTTATATTGCGCTTTGAAGGAGTATTGTGATTGAAAGCACAACTTTCCAGTACCGGTTACAGTTTAATTAGTTACTTTATATCCCAGCGAAATTGACAACCCAAAGGGACAAAATAACGCGTGTTACCGTGACGGAATGGTCTGTGTTGTAAAGTTGGTAATTTTACCTTTTCCAGATCTCAGGGACTAGTTCCCCTTCAGTTTAGTCCTCCAAAGTGCGTCTACTGGAATTTCTCAGGTAAGTCGGGATTTCAGTGTTTTATTAGGTAGCGACATCATTATGGGACGACAGCTGGAAACAAGAAACGGGCCCAGCGCCTGAACAATCCGACTCTCTGGATTCTAGAGGATCATGTCTACTTGGACCCCCAATTCCCTGGGTTATCGTACTGGTGTTCACGGGTCTTCAACCTCTCGGACTATTCTACCGCCACGTATATAACACAATAAGGTGCACTTGGCTTTTCCCAAGAATTTCCCAAAGATGATTTTCCGTTGACCCTCGGCTCCGACGGTCGGCGCCGATGAATTCCATGTTTCACTGACGACGGTTGGGTTGGCTGGCTCTCTTTCTGTTGCCTTTTTAAATTTAATTTGGGATTCTCGACAGTACGACAGTGATTTTGATCATCAGCAGCGTGAGTGTCTCAGATTCTCTCGCAACTTTCCATCTTCGTCTCCTCCAGAGTGATGTCTTGTCCTGAGAGAGTTCTGGGCCAACGTCACCTGGGATTCAGACCGTTTCCAACCGACCACACCTAATACTTCACATCCTTGTCGTGTGCGAATTCACGGATGCTATGAACTGCGACAACGGTCAGACCTCACTGGTGTTATGTGACATCCACCTCGTCTAGCGCTGCCTCCCGATCAATTTTAAGGATTTGCAATAGTATCAGCAAATCGGGTCATCGGCAAGTCAACCGGAATGATACTTCTGGATATCGAAAAAGTATTTGATATTCTATGGCGCTATGGTCTTTTATTTTAAATGATTCAACTTTTCCTACATTTCTTTGTAAAACTGTTCAGAGTTTTTTGAGAGACCGTCGTTACAAAGTCCATGTCAACAATTCTGCCTCACGAGTTTTAAATGTACCAGCAGGTGTTCCTAATGGGTCAGTGCTTGGGCTAATTTTATACAACCTGTATATCTCTGATATCCCTCAATGACCGTATTGTGAACTTGTGGGGAAAAAGTATGTGCGCCGGCGTATGGCGCTGGGGGTTCACTTCGTTCCTCTGTGCATGAGTTCATTTGATACGTCATGTATGTGGGGTTATTGTTTAATGTTTGGTCTTAGTATGTGCAAGCAGGTGTACGGGTCCACTAAGATCCCCCAATCAACTGTCAGTACTTCACAACGCCAGAAAATAAAACACTGCAGACTCCTGTTGGTAGTTCAACTTGTTTTCTTTATTTATTCAATAAAAATGTCTGAAATTTAATCCAAGGTAATTTTTATTTACAATAGTCACTGACGAAACTTATAACACTCATTCATAAAATTAATAAGAAGTAATTTTAATTACAATTGTCAAGGACGCGGTTTATGACATTCATACATAACTTAATACACAGGTAATTTAGATTCCAATTGTCAATGACGAAGCTTATAACACTCATTCCTAAAATTAATAAGAAGTAATTTTAATTACAATAGTCACTGACGAAGCTTATAACACTCATTCATAACTTAATAAAAGGTACTTCTTTGTGACAGTCAACGTATTTACCCGACACCCTAGCTCCGCACGCTATAGTGGTTGATGATGTGGTGTTTATAAGAGGTTTATATATTTAAAATGGTGTGACGTCTTGATCAACATCTTGGTTGTGGACACAACCACGATCATCTCGGTCGACAACAACCGATCCTGTCCGCAGCGCCAGTTGTGGTGTATATAGCCACAAAAATTTGGATAGTCAATGTATATTTACAGTGGTTACCTGTTTTCTCGTTCACCAAGTCTTTGGATTACATAGTGGTTGGGGCGCCGATCCTGCGCCCCGTTGAGTTCCTGCTCCTAGTTGAGCAACCAGACACAATCCCTTGCCTGCCGGTGTTCCGTTTGGTCCGGTGTAAAATTAAATTGGTGAATTGATCCACAGGTCTTAGGAAACCTTCGAAATTGTTCTGGTTCCCCGGACCAATTGTTAAGCACACGTCGTTTCCGGAAAGTTTCGATAATCTTCTCGATTTACTGTCTTCTCTTTTTGGTAAAAACAATTGCGAGTACGTTATAAAGTTTCTTCCTTAATTTTTAAACTAAAAAAACCGTGCTATTACATTACGAATCAAAAATCTTCTTTTTTCCTTTTTCCAATTTTTCTGTATTCGTCTTATCAAAAAATACCTGACATTGCTGTTTTTCCCTTCCAACTGCTGGCTGCAACCGAACTCTAATCATCGCTCTCAAAAAAACAGTACAGAGCAAGCAAAAAAAAAACAAAAACAAACGCGACTAAAACATCTTCCTTTTGTTTCTCTCTCTCTCCATCGACATCCACTCAGAAAACCGAATTCGAACTCGCCCACGATCCACACTCGAATCGGGGCCTGTTCGAACACTCACTTGTGGATCGCGCACCACCTTACCATCAAACTACATTAAAACAAATTATATTAAATACAATCAATTGATGGAGTGGCGGAAACCGCACGTAACAATTATCGACTCTCTAATTTGTTTGAACGCCCGATCTCGGCCGATTATCGCGTTTTTATGTGGAGGGCGCGACTTGTTTCCACGGAATCCGAACTGCGATTGATTAAATTCCTTCGAAACGACAGAATACTCATTTTCATCCACGTTTCAGTAACCAATGGGGGATGAATTTCCATACATTAGTCACAGTGAGGATGTGCACGCACACAGATATGTTGCTTCGCACGCTCAGGCTGTGTGTCCATGAGAATGCAACCCTGGATATTCGAATTCCATAAAAAGAAATGTTACACGACGTGTTTGCAGATGGGCAAGTATCATGAAGATGATACTTGGGGTCTTTACCCGATCAGTGACTGCGTACAACATTTACGCTGATCGTGCACATATCGCTGGCGTCTTCAAAGGGTCGGTTTATCATGTGCGCTTTTATCTCATGCAACATTCGATTCCCTTCGGTGGCCAATGGGGTGGTATGGTGTGCACTGCCGTTCGAAAGATCGATCGATGGGTCTGTGGATTAAAACAAGGGTGAACATACCATGCAAAAATGCGGCAAAAATACTTTGTTCGTTAAGTGCATTGGTATGTTCGGGGATTTATGTCGGTTACGTGATGTCGTATCCGAATAGGATTTCAGGAACATGATGCGTTGAATGCAAGCATGCCCTTGGGGAAAATGTTTGTTGATGCAAATGCAATTGCATTAGCGTATTGTAATTGTTTTAGGTGGTTATTTTTGCACAGTTAATAGCAAGGTAAATAATGGCGTTCAAATAGAACAGCCATAATACTTGTTGTTATGTGTTTTCAACTTATCAAATGGAAAGCTAAGCTGTGGCGTTGCGTGGAAACGCCACAAACTTATTCTATATTCTGATGATTCCGCAATATTTTCGTCACACGCACTTTTCTCAACATCGAGACAAACTTACAATTTGCGGCAGAAATCCTTATTAATTACTTCAAGAAATGGCGAATAAAAGTAACTACGGAGAAGATGCAAGCTATCTTTTTCACAAGAAGAAGAAAATCAATTTTCCTACTTTCCAATCAGCTTGCAGTAAATGGATACCACATAAAATGGGAATCAGTTATAAAATATCTGGGGGTGTACTTGGACAATAAATTTATATTTAAGGAATTTACATAAAACAAATATTGCAATTAAGTTACTAGACCCATTTATTAATAGGAAGTCTTTATTATTAAATGAAAATAAAATAGTTATACATAAAGTCATCTTCCAAGCACCTTTGCTATATGGATGTCAGGTATGGGCCTCTTGTGCTAAATGCCATGCTGCCTCTTGCTGTCAAAGGCGAGCCCCAAAGTAAATATACTATCTATGAACGGCACTTGCATCGACGAGGCCAAGGAACTATTAATCCTCGGAACTCGAATTAATTCGACTCTTAATTGGAATGACCACATCTTTGAAGCTGCCAAAAATGCGGCGAAAGATACTTCACTCCATCCAACCTGGCCACTATTTGTAAGGTGTATATTCGTCCAAAAATGGAATTCAACTCCCGTATCTGGTCAGGCGCATTCAAAACTGAACTACACCTGCTCGACAGGATGCAAAGCGAGCAGTAAAACTTATTGGGGACTCAGCCGTAAGTCGATCAATTCCGTCGTTAGAACACAGGCGCAACGTATCGTGCCTATTTCTTTTCTATAGGTATTATCGCGGCCATTGCTCAACTGAACTTGCACAATGTGTTCCGCCTCCTCAGACATTTTCCCGTGTTACCCAACAATCTGTGAATGCGCATCAGTTCACGTTGAAAATATACTTCAGGCGCACAAATAAACATAGAGAGTCATTCTTTAGCCGAACCACACGAATGTGGAATGTTCTAACTGATCATGTGTTTTCTGGTCGTTGTGATGTCCAGACATTCAAGACCAATATACATCGACACCTCCTTTCTTTATTCACTTAACCTCCATCCGCTCGCACTGTGCTCTGACATTTAAGGGTAATTCAAAAACCCCTTTTATGCGCGCGTTAGTGTAAAAAAAAAACTTTTATATTTCTCTTAAAAGTTCATTATTAAAATTGTAATAAGATTTAGTTATCTTATGTCATTTCAAGAGAAAAGACATTCTGATCTATTTTCAGGTACTTTAATAACACCTCTTTCCACCAGCGGTTAGGGGTGCTGAAAGTTGGCTATTTCGGTTAAAATAGACGTTACGTTAGAATAAAGTTCTACGGGTGGTGTAGCATCATATGCCGGTAAATCTAATCGTCGGTATTCGATGGTTCTCCTCGATAGTCTTGCAAGAGGAAATGCGTTTCTGGTTTCATTCTGATTGTAAGTTTTGCTTTATTTCAAGCATTTTTCTCACCAACTCAGTTTCATAGAAGAGCACTAACGCTTCGTTTCATAGAATGCAGCCCATTATTACAATATAAATTAGTTGACAATTACAATTATGGATAATTTTAAGGTAAAAAATAATTAATACACATTATAAAACGTCATAAGTTAATTACATACAAATGAACGTACACACGAAAATATAAGTAAATATGATTGGATATTCATGCACCATTTCGTGGTGGTGTAAAGAATCACCCTGTGCGAAAATGATTCTCCAAACTGCAGCCATTAAGTTGCCAACCACTTTGATACAAGTTAATGTGCTCGATCTGTGAAACCACCCAATCACTTACAGAACGCACACCTCATACTCAACATTTCCCGCTCGAGGCGTTCATCTAGCGCTAAACTGATTCACATGCAATTGCAGATATGATTCTGTGGCACAGTAACGGCCAAATGGAACGACCCAGCCACACCACACCGGGAACACCAATAGCTGGACAACTACCACACAGTTTGTGGCATGACACCACAACAGAACACCCGCCCAGCACTAGTTGTTGTTGAAGTCAAAACCCAAATCGTGGACAAAACAAAACTTTTACACATCATACGGTACAGGGATGAGTAAGCGCTCAAGTGTCTGCATCCATAGAAAAGGCCCACAGCACGACTTGCTCATAACCACGATTTATATTAATGAGCCCCAAACGACATCGCGATGGAACACATCCCCGTTGTACAAGTACTTGGTGGATGGAGCCTTACCTCCATAAGCAGGGTTTGACGGGAAGGGGGACCTGCTCTATCGAATCTTGGAACCTTGGAGGTGTGGTGTGTTGTTGGTCACGTGAAATGATCGCCGGAGAATTATTAATTCTTGGACAAATTATAAAAACCAAGAAATTACAGGACGAAAGAACGGAGACGCACGGAGGGCGGTCGAATGAGGAACGGATTATGGTGGGATGTAAGACTGTAAGCATAACAGCCGTACGTGGTCATTAGTAATTATCATTACCATTTATTTCAGTTTTTAATATTCGGAAAGCGGTTGGAGAAATGACTTTAATGCCAGTGGACATACTGTTCGACAGTATGTTGAACAAGACTGAACGATATGGGGTGGCATTCGTGTGTTGATAGTAATTGCATGGCGAGGTGATTTTCAATTAAGAAACCGTTGGTTTTATATCTCACATCACATGAGGAGTTACATCCCGGAAAATTTCCAGATCATTCAGTACCCCTTGTTTATGGATAAGATGCGGCACAACCCAGATTTGGCGATACTTATAAATCCCAAAGACCTAGTGAGAGCGGCAACGTCACTCACAATTCCTACTGTATTAAGATACCAGAAATATTTTTCTCTGAAAGTCAGGCGTAATGTAGTTTTTTGAGTAATGTGTGAGATAACGCACTTTTCTAATAATAAATAATGTTATAGAAACTTATTAGAGTATTAAATACAAAAATATCATACATAAATATAAAAAAATAGTGGCATAGGATTGACAAGTCGCGGGATATATTGAATTCACAATGTGCGGCATGAAATGTTACGATGACAAATTTTTCTTTAGAATAAAGAAAAAAATATTTAAATAATAGAATAAATACATTTATAAGATAAAAATATAAGAAAAACTATTTTTTATTTGTTTACAATTTTAAATTAATTTATTTTGATTTAATTTTTTTTTCTTATAAATCATTTCTAAACAGAATTTGTTGAAGGGTTATCGGTGAGACAAGTTGTCACACTGCACTGTTTGACATTTATATCAACAAATGGTCATGAAAAGATTCATGCTTGATTTTTAAGGTGCACAAAGCCCCAGGAGTCTTTTTGGACTCCAGTTGGGGTTTGGTACCGCGCGAGTTTTGTTTAATAATATTCTATTCCTGATTCTGATGTTGAAAAATTAGACGTCCATAGGATCTTCGCGAAGAACAATGCTATGATCACATACATTTTCAAATATAAATGCCTTATTGTTATTTTTCGAATGAATAAAACACTTCAAGTCAAAATATGTTTGGTAAATTTTTTTACAATTCCGAGTTCTATGAGGCTTAAAAAAAAGAATGCGAACGTGTTACAACAAGTGAAATAAAATATGTAGGAGATTTCAAAATTATTATTATTATTATTATTATATATATATATATATATATATATATATATTTATTTTTTTTTTTTTTTTTTTTTTTTTTGAATAATTGATGACTATTTGAAGTTGTTAACTCCAATGTATCGTCAACTCCCATGTATGTTAACTAATAATTTATCTATATCTTCTATTAAATAGTGTAAATATATTTAGTATAGACCAAACAAAAAAAAAATTATAAATAAAAATAGAAGTAAAATATCTACGCCCGTTTTTTAACTGCACTGTCATCTACAGGTAACACTGGACATTGTTTAAACTGCTCAAAGACCTTTTCTCTGTTTTCCTGCAGAAGTTAAACATCGACTCTAACAAAAACAAATGAAGCATTTTACTATAAGTTACAGTAAATACTTTATATTATAAATTACAGTAAATTAAAAATCAATTAATTTATTTGTAAATAAAACATTAATTTATTTGTAATAAAGCATGGTGACAATATCCGCATCGTCGCTGCAAATAGTCAACCTCTAAGTGATCTTCGGTTTTACTTGCAGCACTCACCTCACTGCACGTTTTAATCTGCATTGGAATTCTACAGGCGGTATTACCAGTTGAAGACTAAGCGTATTTTTGTAGGTAAACAGTAATGGAATTTCTACCTGGATTTCGGCACGGATCTAGTGGGGCACCTACTACAAGGGCATAACACCTGTAGTGGTTGCTTTCGCTTATCTATTGCTGGCCCCGAGTTGCATCCTTTCCCGAGGCGGTATTGGTTTTCTGTGTAGCTGTTTTGTGTAACATTCGCCGCTTGAGATGCAATTTCTCATCTGTGTCTGCCAACGTTTCTAACCAGAAATCAACTATCCTTGCACTTAGCGAAACCCAGGTTATTACTAATACAGATATTTCTGATTTTAATCTACCTGGATGTAAGTTAGTGTCACTGTTCCTTCCACGTCGTTGTAGTGCTCGCAGCCCTACCGTCTTCCCTAAATCCTTACCTCAATCCTTACTTACCCGTTTAACCCTAAAATCGCATAATATACATTAATACAATTTATATAATAACTGTATCCTTTAATATCCTTTTTCATCAAACACATAATATACATTAATACAATTTATATAATAACTATATCCTTTAATATCCTTTTTCCTCAAACACATTTGCATATATATTCAATTTCCATAGTTCCTACATATACATACTAAGCAATTCAATTACACATTAGAAATACAGTACGAAATGATATTGCGTATCAGCTTCTGTCCCAATATGTACTCTGCTCCAATCCAGAAATTAATTTCTCTTGCCTAAAACGTCACGTTCGTCGGCATATGATACATTATTGGTTTCTTTATAGAAGCCCAAACTTGGATAGAAACGCATTATTTAACGGATTTGTGGATCTATCGATAGGATGTTGACCCTCTATCCGCTCACTGAAACCGTTATTGTGGGTGATTTTAATGTTCATAACTTTCAGGGGCTTCGCCACTCCGGACACACAGCACCTGAAGGTCAATATGACCAGCTCTTTGCTGATTCAAATAGTTTAACTCAACTTGTCAATGAGCCAACACAGGTACCAGACATACATATATGGTCATTTCGCCAACACACTGGACCTGTTTTTCACCTCCCACACAAGCTAATACACAATTGAAGTTTCTTCGCCCTTGGGCACTTCAGGCCACTGTGTCGTGTTATCTAAATTTGCTTTAACCAACAGTAAAGTTAATGAGAAAGCTCCCAAAAGAACAGTATGGTTCTACGGGAAAACCACCTGAGAAGGTCTGAATGACACTTTTGGGTGGTTAAATTGGTCGTTATTTTTCCTCCATAACGATGTTGACTCGATAGCGGACACATTGACAGACACGATTCTACTTGGCATGCGGGCCTTTATTCCACACAGAGCAAAGAGTATCAAACCCAAGTGAAATATGTGGTTCGATTCTGAGTGCAGAGAAGCCAATAAGGATAAAGAAATGAGCTTCCGGTTGTATAAATCAAACAATACTGAGAAAATCGGAAAATATTTAAGAGAGCTAGAAATGACTGCAATGCGTATACTCAACGCGCAAAGTTCTTGCATGACCAGAGAGTGAGACAAAAATACTACACTCTCCCACAGGTAGTAGAAACTTCTGGGGATTCCTGAAAAACATTCAAAACTAAGTCTCTTCAGCCTGTTGTATTCCAGAATACTACCCTTATTCGCTTTAACACTAATCTCATGTCCCTTCTAACACAACCTTTAAAACTACATCCTCACATATCTTACATTCTCATTTAATACTATTCATAAATAAACAGACACAATATTCTATATCCAGTCACTTACAGCACATTTAAAAACATGCCCCTTTTCATAACAAGCACATTTTTCATTTCAAAACATAGCCATTTTGATTTTCGTTCAAAGTTTATTCAAAATTTTAAGTCACAGAGACTTCTAGATTGTTTTGTTCATTTTATACGACACAGTTAGTTGGAACAAAATGTTCTATAAAAACAGGAAAATTTATATTGTAAAAGTAGTTCAGAAGAGAGTTCAGCTTGAGATAGCTGAGTTCAATAAAATATAAAAATAAATAAAACCTATAATTAATTTAATAACTAAGAAACGATAATTATTTCAAATAAGAAAAGATATTATAACCCCCACGCTCTTCCCTCGAAAGAGGAAGCACGGCGCTGGAGACGTAACACTGGTGGCAGCGGTGGGATTCACGAAGACTGGTGGACTCCCCGAAGGACGACAGAGGATCCACGAAGACTGGTGGCATCCCCGAAGGACGACAGAGGATCCTCGAAGACTGGTGAACTCCCCAAAGGAAGACTCAATCCCCGAAGGAAGACCAATCCCCGAAGGACGACTTAATCCCCGAAGGAAGACCAATCCCCGAAGGACGACTTAATCCTCGAAGGAAGATCAAGCCCCGAAGGACGACTTAATCCTCGAAGGAAGACCAATCCCCGAAGGACGACTCAATCCTCGCAGGAAACCGATCCACGAAGACTGGTGGACTCCCCGAAGGACAACTTAATCCTCGAAGGAAGACTCAATCCCCGAAGGAAGACCAATCCCCGAAGGACGACTTAATCCCCGAAGGAAGACCAATCCCCGAAGGACGACTTAATCCTCGAAGGAAGACCAATCCCCGAAGGACGACTTAATCCTCGAAGGAAGACCAATCCCCGAAGGACGACTCAATCCCAGAGGAAGATTAGTGCGACTAACGACGACTGGCGGAATAAAACCCTTAAGAGGGAAGGAATGTCCTCAATTTCGACTTGGATGGCGGAACATTCGATGTATCGAGTGTAACTATTGATGAAAGTTCCTTGTACGAAGTCAACGCAACTGCTGAGGAAATCCAAATTAACCTCAGAGATTTGAAAAAAAAAATATAATAAGAAATAAAACGACGAAAAAAAAAGAAAAAAAAAACAAAAAGACCAGGATAACACACAACTATAGGCCGTGAAGTCTGCCTGGCAGTAATAAGAAAAAAAAGCGGAAATAATATAAAAAGAAGACAATAACCCAAGAAAGAAAATTTTTTTTAAGAAGAAACTACACTATTGGAATCCAGGAAGTGGTAATCTCGAAAAGAACAAAACATCAATCAAAAAAGAACAAAACATCAATCAAGAATTAGCCCACATATATTAGTAGTAAGAATCGTTAGCAAAATATCAATTTTTTTCTCTTCATTTTCCGTAGGAATATTTTCACCT
This sequence comes from Microdon myrmicae, assembly GCA_963931805.1. NCBI lineage: Eukaryota > Metazoa > Arthropoda > Insecta > Diptera > Syrphidae > Microdon > Microdon myrmicae. The sequence continues at coordinate 91,938,213 of OZ007497.1, read as the reverse complement.
TGGAACTTTTAACTTTTCCTTTTTACAAACAATTTTTTCCGATAGAAACTACTTCCAATATTCTCTTTTCAGTATTTCGACGACATTTCCGTTTTTTCTTTTTCGTCAAATTTTCTTTCTTTACAGCTTTGGGACCAAATTAACTTTCATTTCCATATATATTGAATAACTAAAAGAAAGGCCATTTTTATATACCGTATTTTTAAGAAGTGATTTTAACCTTACATTGATTTCAAAGTTTTCAATATTACGAGTCCTTATTACACGAGACAGACGGCTAGGCAGGGGGAAGAACAAATCCACTCTCTACAAATACACCATAACCCCCCTGAAATGGCTCTTTCTGTCGGAATTTCTGATGTTTTCAGAATCGTCCCTACCTTTGACGGAAAACCCTGCGACCTAGATAAATTTATTTCCGGGGGAGACGTTTTATTTAGATCTATAAAAAGAGCAGACCCGGAGATATATGAAACATTTTTGGAGCTAGTCAAAAATAGATTAGAGGGTCCTGCCTATGATCTGATTAGTTATAGCACAATCGCTAAATGGGAGGATTTAAAGGATAAACTTGAATCAGAATATAAAGAGGAGCAATCTCGGTCAACGGCACACAATGAGTTGATATCCCTGAAACAAAACTTCAGAGAAACTGAACGTCGACGACTTTTGAGGTTTTCCATTCTTCCGGAGTGACTTCCTTATCCCATATTGTTTTGATTAGTTGGTGGAGCTTTCGAGGGGTTGCCTCTCCTCCATGCTTCACAAGCTCTGTCGGAATGCAGTCGACTCCGGGAGCATTGTTGTTTTTCAATTGATTTATTGCGTCTACAACTTCGTTGAAAACGAGCTGTGGGATCTGAAGGTTGGCTATCTGTACGTCTGGTGCGTTTATTTGTGGTTGATGGGTGCGCACATTGAGCAGGTTTTCAAAGTACTGCTTCCATATTGTCACGATATTGTTTGTTTCTGTCACCAGACAGCCGTTTTTGTCTCGAATTATTTTGGCTCGCCCACGGTAGAGCTAATAAAATATATGGCGGTGTACATATCTCCGATGTTCTTTGCTTTGCCATTTTCTTTTCGATCCGAGTCTTCTCCCATTCGCGTTTTTTGCATTTGAAGAGTCTCATTGTCTCTTTCCGAATCGTCGCGTATCTTTCTGCGTTGACTTCATCATATCTTTCCAAGTCGATCATTCTGGGACGTTGACGGTCCTCGATCTTCGCCCTGCACTGATCGTCAAACCAAGGATTGGACTTAATTGTTTACTTAAATCCTAATACCTTTTGGGCTGTTTGTTTGATTGTGTCTCTGATCGATGTCCATTTAGTGCCCAGATTATTCGTTTCCTCTTCCTCACTACTCGCATTCTCTAGGATCCTAAATCTATTCGTTAGTTCGTCTTGATATCCAACCCTTTTGCGCAGGTCTTTTAGTTTATCAATGTCGAACTTTTTGCTCGTCTCCCGTGACTGCTCATGTGGGTTTGCTGCGAGCCGACTCCTGATTTTGCCCATCACTAGAAGATGATCGGAGTCGCAATCTGCTCATCTATGTGATCTGATGTCAAGGATATTTGTGTGGTGTCTTTTGTCTATGAGGAAGTGTTCTATTTGGTTACGCGTTACGCCGTCTGGTGATATCCACCTGACCTTATGAATTTGCTTGTGCTTGAACATCGTGCTTTTCACTGCCAGATCTTTTGACGCCGGTGGGGAGATTTGTTAAATAAGCCCAAGACTGGATCTCGGATGTAGTGCCGACGATGATGATCATTCTTTTTGCTAGTGTAAATTATACCCTGAAAAAAGATATGAGTTTTCAGCATCGCAAATCTGCCCGATTTAGATACCATACTTAGTCGACTTTGAAGGTATTATATATTGAGTAAATACTGTACTGTCTCCATAAGGATAGAGCTGTTAAATTTTCCGTAGTCTTATACACCTGGGATAAATTTGCATTAAGCATTGTCTAAAAATCGCGAATTGTAACTACCTTATCTTCTTTCTGGCATTGACTGCGAGTATTACGGTCATTAATCTTAAAAAAAAAAACGCATAATCTTGTGGAAGTCCCATTGTCTTGCGATACAGTGGATATGCGCTGGAATGCCACATGTCAAAAGTATGATCAGTATCAGATTAAATCAGAGGAAATTGAGTTCTAGATCATCATCATCATCGGCACTACAACCGGGATCCGGTCTTGGCTTTATTTAACAAATCTCTCCATCGGTCCTGATTTCGAGCCGATGTCATCCAGTTTGGCACTCCCAGGTTCTGTCTCCTGCCATACATCCTGCCACAAAGGTCTTTCCAGGCTGGCTTATATCGTTTGGAATGATAGTGAAGAACGTGTGATTCGAACTGACGCTATGACAGTTAGAATCACCAAAAATTGAACCAATGCGTAACACATCAGGCTACTGGCCGTGCTTAGAATTCGATTTTTAAACGCAAGTATATTCCACTGATGTGAATTGTTATTTTATCGCTATAGTATACGGCTTTGATGCATTATCTTATTCAATTTTCGTTCGGTGCTCTTCGCTATTTGCTTGTGTATTGTGTGTGTATCTGTAAGAGACGCCACAGGCTGCTCTTCGCTCATTCGAGATAGGTGTCCCGCCCACCGGAGTCTACCGAGCTTGATTTTTCTTACAACATAAGCTTCAAGGTAGATTGCGTACAACTCATGGTTGTAGCGTCTCCCGAATCGTCCTCCCTCACATACGGGGCCAACAATTCTCCTTAAGGCCTTCCTCTCGAACGTGGCCAAGAGTTCAGAGAGCCTTTTATTAAGCACCCAGGTCTTGGATCCATACATGAGTACTGGTAAAACCATGGTCTTGTACAGTAGCGGCTGGGATGTTCTGTATAAATTTCGGGATTTAAAAAGCCTTGATAGACCATAGTAGGCTTTGTTGCATTTGATCAGCCGTTCGTGTATTTCTTCTTCCATATTGTTATCGGCTGATAATATTGACCCTAGATAGTTAAAAGATTGCATTACTTCAAATTCGTGCTCCACTACCCTAATAGTTTGACCAACGTTAGGTCTTCTCTTCGCAGAAGTTGCCACCATGTACTTAGTTTTCCCCTCATTAATGTGCAATCCCAGTTTTTGTGCCGCCTGTTCGATCTGGGTGAAGGATTCCTGTACCGCCCATTCGGTTCTACCGATGATGTCGATGTCATCTGCGTAGCCAAGTATCTGGGTGGACTTGGTGATAAGAGTCCCTTTAGTTGTGACGCCAGAGTCACGGATTGCTTTCTCCAACGCCAGGTTGAAGAGGAGGCAGGCCAGACCGTCCCCTTGTCGCAGTCCATTAAAGGTGTTTATTGATTCCGACAGCAATCCCGCTATTTTACTTGACTTGTAACGTTGGTCATGGTCAACCTACAAAATCGTATCAATTTGTTTGGAATGCCGAATTCTCCCATGGCATTATATAGTTCTACCCTGGCTATACTGTCGTAGGCGGCCTTAAAGTCTATAAATAAATGATATAATGGAATCTTAAATTCCTGACATTTTCCATCGCCTGCCTAAGGATGAATATCTGGAATGCCTGGGATGAAGCCACACTGATATTGACCAATGATGGCTTTAGCGTATGGGGATATCTGACCTTGTAGGATAGTGGAGAGTATCTTATAGGCGGTACTCAGCAATGTTATACCCCTATAGTTGCTGCACAGTGTGATATATTCCTTCTTATGTATGGGGCAAATTATACTACGACGCCAATCTTCCGGCATCTCCTCTTGCTCCCATATGTGCACCACGATCTCATGAATTGCGTAATGTAACGCTGTCCCTCCTTGTTTTATCAGCTCAGCTGGTATGCCATCAGCTCCGGGGACTTTATTTGATGTGAGCTGTCTAATGTCTTTTAATGTTTGCTCAATGCTGGGCGGCGGCAGCATTTGGTCTTGATCTTGCATTGGTGGATTCTCCAATTCTTCTGTGAGCTGACCATTAAGCAATTCATTGAAGTACACTTCCTATCGCTCCAGAATGCCTTCAGGATCGGTGATCAGATTACCGCCTTTATCCTTGCAGTAAGTGCAGCGTGGTGTGTACCGCGTCATACTGTGGAATATTTAGTAGAACTTCCGCGCCTGGTGCGGACCTCGCTCTCTAATTTTCTCTATTTCACAGACAAGGTTTTTTTCCCAGGCACTTTTCTTTTGTCTGTGAAGACTTTTTCCAGGTCTTCTGAGCTCTTTGTATTTCTCCTCGCGCACCCGCTTCCTATGAGACCGTTGCATTGCCCGGTATGCAGCATTCTTACGTTCAGTCGCTAGTTTGCACTCATCATCAAACCAGTCGCTCCGATCTCTACGACTACCGCCTAAGATGGAGTTGGCAGTACTAATGACAGTATTCTTAAGGCGTGTCCACTTCTCTTCTAGGTCATCATTCTGGCCCCAGGACTTACTCCCCCTTCGTCGAGCTCTTCAAGGGCGAGTCTTAACGCATGACCAAAGGTGTTCCTGGTATTCTTATTGCGTAAGGCACCCGTGTCTATTCGAACCTGATCCGTGAAAGCAATACGTCTCCGTAAGGCAATCCGCGCTTGAAAAAACGGTACCAACAAGATAGTGATCCGAGTCGGCGTTGTCACCTCGGTATGTTCGTACCGTCATCAGGCTCGAGGAGTGGCGGCGATCTATCAACACGTGGTCAATTTGGTTGCGAATGGCTCCATCAGGTGATACCCAGGTGGCTTTGTGGATATCTTTACGCGGAAACCTGGTACTCGCAACGACCAAGTTTTTCTATGCTATCAGTTCGATAACTCGTAGGCCATTGTCATTAGTGTTCTCATGCAATCTATGGGAACCTGTGTACGAGGGTTGCCTCTTATGTTTCGGGATTTGGCAACCCTAGCGTTGCAATCTGGCAATTGACAGCCCTGTCGTAAAGTGGGACATTTTTGAGGTTATACGCACTCAGAACGTTTTGACATACGAGCGCTATTTGTGTTGTTTACAGTAACTTAAAAGATTCATCTCGGCCCAAAAATGGAATTAATTCGTCAACATTTTCGTGCGATTATTTTTTACAACTTTCGGCGTGGATTAACTCAGCAACAGTGCATGGATGAACTTAATTCAATTTTTGGCGATGAAGCTCCATCAAGGACCAGTGTTTATCGATGGTATGGTGAATTCAATCGTGGTCGTAGTTCACTCCAAGATGAATTTCGTGAAGGTCGTCCAAAATCAGTTGTTGTTCCGAAAACCATTGATGCTGTGCGCGAACTGATATTGGAAGACCGTCATGTGACCTATCGTGAGATTGAGACAACCTTAGGCGTTAGTGGGACCAGCATACATTCAATATTGCATAAACATTTCACTGTCAAAAAAATTTGTTCGCGTTGGATCCCAGACAATTTGTCAATCGCCCAAAAAAAGGCTCGTGTCAATTGGTCGAAAGAAATGCTCAAAAAATACGGTCGCGGTGCTTCGAAACACGTCTTTGACATCGTGACAGGTGGTGAATCGTGGATTTACGAGTATGAGCCCGAAAGTAAACAGCAGTCAACTGTCTGGGTGTTTCAAGATGAGCCAAATCCAACAAAAGTTGTTCGCGCACGAAGCACTTCCAAGCAAATGGTCGCCTGTTTTTTTCGGAATAACTGGACATGTCGCAACCGTACCACTAGAATAACACAGAACAGTCAATTCAGAGTGGTACACAACCATTTGTTTGCCAGTTGTCTTCCAAGAAATCAGGAAAACCAACCGCCGAAGACGGATCACTCTTCACCACGACAATGCGAGCTCTCACACATCGGCTGCGACAATTGCATTTTTGAGCACCCAAAACATCGATTTGATGGGTCATCCGCCGTATAGTCCATAGCACCGAATGACTTCTTTTTATTCCCGTACGTAAAAAACAAACTGAGAGGTCATCGTTTTTCGACACCTGAAGAAGCGGTTGCTGCATTCAGAATGCATGTGTTGGAGATACCTCAATCAGAGTGGCAAAAGTGCTTCGACAATTGGTTCAAACGCATGCAAAAGTGTATAGATCTTCATGGGGAATATTTTGAAAAACAATAAAGTGATTTTCGATGATCAATATTTGTTTTTGTTCTCTAATCCTGAAATATAAAAGGCAACCCTCGTAGTACCTGAAAACCGGCCCTCGACCTATTTTCGCATTCAAATCCCCAAGAACGATTTCTACATCGTATCTTGGGCAGGCATTGAGGGCCCGTTTGACGTTCTCGTAGTATTCTTCTTTTTCGTAGTCAAGGGACTTGTCTGCAGGTCCATGAACGTTTATGAGGCTTATGTTCTTAAACTTGCCTCGCACGCGAAGATTGCTAGCCTTTCGTTTATTGTATTAAAACCGATGATGGCAGGTTTCAGTTTTTGGCTGACTAGAAAGCCTACCCCGAGCACATGGTGTTCTGCATGCCAGCTGAAATAAATGTCATACTCATGTCTTTGAATAACACCATTTCCCGCCAATCTTATTTCTTGTAATGCTGTTATGTCTGCCTTATATTCGGACAGGGCATCGGCTAGCTGTAAATTAATGTAAAACGGTTAGCCATTTTCATTTCCGTGGTCGTCGTCGTGTATCCGGTCCATATCCGAGGCTTGTTAAATCAAGCATGGTTATTAACCCCGCGCCAACCTTTCTCATGATGTCGCTGCATGCATTGGTTCACTACTTGGCGGGTGCCAAAGTATCTATCCAGGGGTGTCACGTGGAGACTGCATGACAACTTGGATTGAACAGGGACAATGATTTTCCTGGCCTTCGCTGGGTTGAAAGAAATCAGTAACTTTGCCCTGTATTTTCGCCCCCCCCCCCCCCCCTCAGTTCTAGATCCTTTTTCCCTTTTTTTTTCATTTCACTTAAAATATAACGAACACGCCTGAATCGCCCAGAAACTCAAATCATACTGAAATATATTTGCCTCTAATACGCTATAGAAACGAAGACAATAGCCTCGGCATTCCTTTCGGCTTATGGACCAGGTGCTCGGCTCCGAACGATAGAATTTGCGTCTTCTACTCAAGGTGACCCATACTACAATAGTTTGTGGCGATATTCGACACGTGTTTATTCCATGATTTGGGCTTGGTCATTCATCGCCGTCTGTGGAACCGACGATCTATTCTCCTTCGTGAACGTTGAATGTTGCATCGTCGCTGCATTGCAGCTAACGAGATTGGTATTTCCCCACTGGACGATTTCATACAGATCTGGATTCAAAGAGTCGACTTGGCTACATCTCAGCTGATGTGGTGTTGATGCATTAATTGGTCGATCATTGAGGAAATCACTCATCCGCAAAACTATTTTCTTGATTCTAATAAACCCTTAATGTGAAGCAAAAAAAAAAAAAACGTTGGAGCCAAAATAGAATCCAGAGGCACCTCGAAATGAATGCCCGTAGAATACAAATCTGAAGACACGCTGTCAATAACATCCCAGATCGATGGATTGTTGAAGAATCGGTTCGTCCAGTCGCAAAGCTGTGATGAACGAAGCTTGTTTAGCAACGCTTGGTCCCAGACGCAGTCAAAAGCCTTGGAGATATCCAATGCCTTTGATTTGCAAGATTTTTCAATCGCTGGTGTCCAAATATCAGTTATAAAGGTCAAAAGGTCTGCCGTGGATCCCATTTATGGATCATTTGGAAGTTGTATCTAAGTATATAATCATCGTGGCATTAGTGACCTTTTATATCACCTTGGATAACATCGACAGTAATGCTATCGGTCAGTAATTTTGAGGAAGACACATTTTCCCCTTCTTAGGGATTGGCTGAATTCGCACGATTTTCCAGCAGGTGGGCAAAGTCCTCCGTACATAAGGTAAGCGAAAAAGTTTGCTTTGAACCGGTAACAGTTCTGTAGCACAGTTTTGAAAGACTAAGCTATTAAGGTATTGCATCCGGGCTGGTTGCTTTCTACGCCCAGTACACGGAGAATACGTTCAATTGCACGTGGGCGGAACTTCACATCTGGCACTGAAGACTGCATACACACGATCAAAGGTGCCTTCAAAAGACCGGCATCGGGGATTGAATTCGCGGAAAATAATTTCCCGAACGCATTGACTTTATCTGTTGAATACGTAACTAGTGTCCGCTGCCCGTTATTAGCAGAGGCCAAGAGGGGAAAGCGAAGTTATTGCTGATAGCTTTTACCATTGGCTAGAAGAGACATGAACAAATTGGGTATTCAAGCGGTTTATTGGTGACTTGGTCATTGTGAACTTTCTTCAAGGAACCAAGCGCTTGATTCCACGCGTTTCTGATTCTGACAAAATTCGTTCAGTTGTCTTCTGTGGCATTAGAACGCCATTGTTCAAAAGCTCTAGTTTTTGCCGCTGTAATCTGCTCGCATTTTTTTATCAAACCAAGGTTTATTAGATAAATTTGGTTGGATGGAAAGCGGAATGTAAAGCTCCATCGCGAGAAGAATAATCTCCGTGACTAACTTACACATGCGTCAACATCAGAGTCTCCAGCGCACACCTCTGTACACTGAAACGATACAAGGAAGTCCCTCAAATCGTCCCAGTTAGCAGCCCCGTATCTCCATAACATATTTGGCGAAGCGAGTTAAGTTTGTTATTCGTTTGAAATGTAAGTGGTTGCGAAAGAGTAATCGTTTCCCAATGGTACAGTAGTTTCAGACTCCAACCTTAAAATGAAATTTCGACTGTAAGTCGTATCCCGGGCAACGAAGGTATGCCGAGTTAATGGATGTGTGGGGGTTTAGGTATGGATGCCGATGTACGACACTGGTTCATATCACCTACCACGAATCGTTCACACAAACACTGCCGTAAAAAATTCGAGCACCAAGGTAAAAGTAAATAAAAGGCACTGTGGGAACTTCTGTTGCAAAAGGTCTTGTTTATTCGTCTAATTCTGACAATAAGTTTTTCGTACGAAACAATTCGGCAGAAATGCATTCGCGATTGGACTTGTATTTGTTACAACTGGGTTCACTTATAAAAGCACTCTAAGAACTATATTTACATTATTGATTTGCTTAGATGTACTGTATACTTAAATTTAATTGATAAACCACGAAATTGCCCTTAAGCCGCAATAGTAGCATGCAGCCGTATTAATTGAAACTAGACAAAAGGCGCCCTGAGGAAGCCCCACACTTGACTCTAATTCCGCGTGACCGATCGTCGTGGAAGTTGAACTATGACTCCGAGTGCGTGCGCGCAGCGTGACCGTCCCTGGCGGTTAATGAACTTCGACGTTCATTCATCGTGTCGTGGCAGTGGAGTCATAGCTAAACAAATTCACTGCCACTTACTAGGAACTTGAAAAGGGTTGCTATGCGTGCATAGAGATTTTAGTTCCAGCGAATTACTGCCGCACAGGCTGAATTGGATTCCTCGGTCGCTATGTATACGGGGAAATCGGTTTTGGAAACATGGCCAAGTATGGGCATGAGTTGCCGGTTAAACAAAGGGATATGGGTCTTGGTCGTTGCGATGGTTGTTTCGTGGAAATGCAACGCATCGTGCTGGTGGCTTACCAGTAAGGAGATTTGGTGTTGTTTCAATTGGTTTGGTTGAGATGGGAGCTGAAATGGTTTTCGGGGAAACTAAATGTTGCTTGGTTACAGGCGAGGGAAATGGCTTAAGCAGGAAGGGAGCCGGAATGGTTTTCGGGGGAAATTAATGCTGCTTGGCTGTAAGCGAGGGATATAGTTTAAATAAGAAATTAACGGAAGTGGTTTTTGGGAAAAATGTATGCGGTTTGATGTAGATGAGGGAGATAATTTATATTCGGTTGCAAGTTTTTGGAAATGCGTTTTATTACAGAGTGGAAAATGGATTCTTGGTGAGTTTGGGGATATATGTGATTGGATGGTGAGAACGGATGCTGTTGCATATTGGGAAGAGTGTTCTTTGCATGTTTGCGAATATGTGCTATCGCATGTTTGGGTTATGGTGTGGCGCTGCTAGTGGTCGAAGTTCGGTAGGAATTGTGGGTTGGTTCTTCGTGTGGTGTAGAGAACGCCCACAGATGAGTCGACCCGGATCTTAATTATGGCTGGGATATTGGTTGAAACGGATGCCCCTAATGTTAAAAAATGCTGTTACTAGTTGAACATTGATAGTGTTTCGCGGGCGAGCCCGCTTCTGCAGTGATGAGTGCTTTACATTGCAGTTCGGTTCTTTGTCAAAACATTTGCATGATGGTAAGATGTATTTGTCGCAGCACGGTAAATATTGGACTGTATTGATCGGGCCCGACAAAATATATTTAGACGTCTAGATTGGTCTCAGAAGATGAACATCGTTCGTGCAAACATTTTATGAAGTGTTTTGAAGGCACATTTTTCACTTTCATTTTCCATATATGTTGAGGTTTCACAATTGAGGAGTTATTTGTAAGACAAAATAAGAAGAAGTTATTTTCTACAGTTGGACAAATTCAGCAGGTTGGCGTGCAGTGCTCCATAGCGAACATCCCCTAAGACAGATGTTTCAGACCCATGCTCTGTGGTATCTCTCAGGAAAATGTTGAAGTGACAGGGCGGCGTTTCTAACAGATGCACACACAATATACAAGGGGACCACAGGAATATAAAGTAACAGCGGGTGCACTTCGGGGATCTGTATTATGTCCGCTGTGTTACACGCAAAATCCCCAAACCCCCCAACCTTAAACATATATACAATATGCTACACGCAAAATCTCCAAAATTCCCAACGTTAAAACATATATAAAATATGCTACACGCAAAATCCCCAAATCCCAACCTAAAACCATTCGCGCATACATTGCAATAGAATGATAATGGAATCCCGAAACCCAGTAACATAAAATACCCTGAATCATCAGAAGCCAATACCCATGATTGGCATCATTCGCGCGAGTTAAGGGAGTTAATGGTAATTTAGGGTTAAAACCATTGTAATCACTTTAATCTATTATTATAATAAACATATTAAATAATCATGGCCAGCAAAACCAGCAATCATCATAAGTCAACATAATAAGACGAAAATAACCATTGTTATCAAACTAAGATAAAAAACCATTGCAATTACTTTAAGCTAATATTCATATCAAGCAAAACCCAACAATCATCATAAGCCAACAAAGATACACACGACCCGAGTACCCAACAAGCATCATAAGTCAACACAACAAGACAAAGATGCACACGACCCGAGTACCCAACAAGCATCATAAGTCAACACAACAAGACAAAGATTCACACGACCTAAAGACCCAACAATCATCATATGAGCTAAGATGATAAGACGTCCGAAGCAAAGACTATAAATGCTACATGATGACCAGACGAAGGGGGGATTCTGATTTGGACACCAGCCGGCATAGCCGAGAACTAAGTAAAACTTGTAACAAAGATTAATAGCAATTAGAATTTGTAAATAAAATTAACATAAGTGAAATTCACAAATAAAGTTTTTAAAAAGTTAAATTCCGTGAATTGTGACTTAATTGGCGATCCTGCCAGGAGTGTTTTGGATTATAACTCCATCACAACCTGTGGACCATACCCGGACGAGACGAGGACCATATCTGGACCTAACTAGGACCATAGCTGTACCTGGCAAGGACCATATCCAGACCTGACCAGGAACTCATCCGGACATTACTAGGCGAAAAACACACTGGAAACCACACTAAGAGTTGCATAGGAAAAACCGTGAGTAAAAAATTAAATTTTCTTAAAGTGTCAGTGATTCCCTAGCAATAAAGGACAACATCCGCATAAGTACGGACACAACAAGTTTCGACTGCATAGCAGATAAAAAAGGAAAGTGAGAAAAAAACACACTCACGATAAAACCCCGGGATTAGACCCACATCTCCTTTATGAAAATTCCTAAAATACGGAATAAGTCGTCGAGACCATTCGAGAGACCATCCGCCCCAACCGAATCAGAAAGTGAAAGTGAAGAAATGGCCTCAGCAGCAGAACTACAAGCGCAGATCGCTCACCTAACAAGTACCCTATCGGCATTAATAACCGAGAATAAGGAAACCAGGGAAGCCGTCATACGGATACAACAGCAAGGATTAAACAAGGAAATAGTTACGATAGAAAAGCTAACCCCCGTAACTTGGAAGCTAGAAGATCCTAGCCAAATCGACACCAGTATATTTAAAAACATACCTGTTTTCAACGGCAAACCAGAGGAGTATAGAGCATGGCGGAGTCTGATCTGGAACCTAATGGAGGAAATAAAAAGATTCCAACAGACAAATGAATATTTTAAATGCCTACAAATCCTCAGAACAAAAATACAAGGCGACGCAGCGGACATATTGGTGAACCACAATACCATACTTAATTTCTACGCTATAATCAATAGGTTAGATTATACTTACGCCGACCAAAGGCCACTTTATGTGTTACAAGAAAACTTATTGAAAATTAAACAGGAAAAATTAGAAGTTACGGAGTATTTCAATAACATCAATAAAGCCTTAAATCTAGTACTAACTAAAATCGAGATGCAAGGTACGAATAAAAGTGAAGCCTCATACACCAACGCTATGGAATCAGGCGTTAGAGCCTTTGCTCAAGGATTAAATTGTGAATACACAAGAGGAGTACTTTTTTCCCAAAATCCGAAAACTCTGGAAGAAGCGTATGCAATCGCTAGAACTATCTTACACAACAAAGAAGCATACGGATTAAGCGAAAGGTATCACTATAGACCTCGGAACTCATATGATCAGAGACACCAGAAGAGATACGAAAAATACGAAAGGAAAGTCGAACCACCACAAGGCTACAAGGAGCAACGTTATTACAAACCCAACGTGCAAACATACGTGAAGCCGAAGCCTGAACCAATGGAAGTGGATGAATCTATCCGAGACAGGAGATCACACAATAACCAACAACAGAGACAGTGGAATAACCCCTTCAGAACAACTTCAACACAATACCATAGAAATGGGCCCCAAGAAATGAACAAAATACATCATAACGATAACATTTCTAACAGCCCACAGATAGGTAGCGAAGACAATGACCATGAAGCTAAGACGACTTTTTTAGCCGAATAAATGGTCTTCCGTGTTTGACCCTAAGAACCAAGGATAAAGGAAGACCCGAGCTCCGAGTGACTATTCTTATAGATACTGGAGCCACCAATAATTACGTTTCCTCAAACTACCCCTATGGAGCACCCATACCAATAGAACCCATTGAAGTTAATACAATGCATGGTACGACATTAACTCATGCAAAAAAACAAGTCAATATGTTTAATACGAATCTAATATTTTATGTCATACCTACTCTAAGAAATTTTACAATGATACTAGGAGAAGCAGGCTTAGTTCAATTAAACGCCAAGATAGACTTAGAAACTTATTCAATTACTTACAAAACCCCCAAAATGCAAATAAATTATTCTCTTGATGACGAATACTATTCTAAGGAGGTAGATGCAATTATGGAACAAAACAATAAATTCATTCCCACCCTCCCCTTCATTACCCAAGTAGAAGCCTCAATACGTACTAAACATGAAGATCCTATTTACTCGCGACAATACCCTTACCCCATGTCCGACAACAAGTTTGTAAATGAGGAAATCGCTCGACTACTGAAGGAAGGAATAATCCAAAAGAGTTTTAGCCCATACAACTCACCTGTATGGGTTGTACCGAAGAAAGGATACAACGAAGATGGAACCCCTAAGAGACGTATGGTAATAGACTACCAGAAACTCAATGCAGAAACAATTACGGATCGATACCCTATCCCTGACGTAAATTTAACAATACAAAATCTAGGGAAAGCCAATATATTTTCAACATTGGACTTAGAATCAGGTTTCCACCAAATAAAAATAAAAAAAGAGGATCAACAGAAAACTGCCTTCTCTATTAATGGAGCGAAATATGAATTCGCACGAATGCCGTTTGGACTCAGGAACGCGCCCAGTATATTCCAAAGAGCAGTTGACGATATACTTCGACCATACATCGGGAAATTCGCCTACGTCTATATCGACGACGTGTTAATATACTCTCATAGCAAAGAGGAACACTCAGAACACGTAAAAATAATTACAGATACATTAAGAAGAGCCAACATGAAAATTTCAAACGAAAAATCGCACTTCTTTAAGGAATCAATAAAATACCTGGGACATATAATAAAACACAACACAATTACCGTCGATCCGGAGAAGATTGAAACAATAAAAAATTACCCAGAACCGACTAACCTGAAAGAATTAAGGTCATTTTTAGGACTAGCTGGATACTACCGACGATTCATACAAAATTATGCGAACATCACAAAACCAATGTCCATATTCTTACAAACAGAAGAACAAGTGTCTAAGAATAAAAGTAAAAAGGTTGAAATCCAATTCGACGAACGAGCCAGAAAAGCATTTGAAATGATCAAAGAGGAACTACGAGCAAGGATAGAGCTATTCCAACCAGATTTCAGCAAACCCTTCGAACTTACGACCGATGCGAGTAACTTCGCCATAGGTGCGGTCTTAAGTCAAGGAAATAATCCAATAACCTTCGTATCACGAACACTTAGCAAAACAGAAGAAAACTACTCCACTAATGAGAAAGAACTGTTAGCGATAGTTTGGACGCTACAAAAACTAAGGAATCTGCTGTATGGTATAACAAACCTGATCATATATACGGATCATCAATCATTAACATTCGCCGTATCAGAAAGAAATCCTAATACCAAACTAAAACGATGGAAAAACTTCATAGAGGAATACGGAGCAGAAATCAGGTATAAACCCGGTAAAGATAATGTAGTCGCAGATGCATTGTCAAGACAACAGGTAAACACCTCCACTTGCTCTGAACATTCCGCAATAAGCTCTCCACGAACACAAATCTCACGAGTAAGCCAACCTCTCAATAATTATAAAAATCAAATAACGATTAACGAATCAAACAAAAACCAACCTATAAAAACAAAAAATGTTTTTAATAACTTCAGGCATGACGTATGCATCATAAATGAAGAAGATTTAAAGAAAAAACTAAAGAAAATACTTAACCCCAACGTCATTAATGCAATAAAAATACCAGAAGAACTATTACATAAACATGAAAGAACAATTAAAGAAACATTCAAACATTATAAACTAATTATAACTCAAACACTATTAAAAGATATAGAAGACAGAAATGAACAAATAAAAATAACAGAAGAAGTGCATAATAGGGCACACAGAGGATATCGAAATAATACCAAGGAAATCCTATTACAATACTACTGGCCGAAAATAGCTAACGCATGTAAAAATTACGCTACAAAGTGCAAAACATGCCTCAAAGCCAAATACGACAGGAAACCCAATAAGCACCCCATAGGAGAAACACCAATACCAACCAAAATCGGACAATACCTACAAATGGATGTCTTCCACTTAAACGACCAAATGTACATCAGCACAATCGACCGTTACTCAAAGTACCTACACCTAAGGCACATACCAAACAAACTAAACATACCGACGGTTATAAACGAAATACTTTCGCAAATATTCAAGTACAACGATCAACAGTACGTAATGACTGACAATGAATCAATTTTTACAAGTCATCAGGCAGAATCAATGTTCAACCGACACAAAACAATACACGTAAAAACACCTATTGATCACTCAACATCTAACAGCCAGGTCGAAAGAGCACACTCGACCATTCTTGAAATAGTACGAGCTCTTGCAAAACAAAACAGCACAGATTGCGAAGAGGAAATTTTTGAAGCTGTGAAACAATATAACGCCACTATACACTCCGTCACTAATTTTAAACCCGAAGACATATTTTTTAATCGAGAACAAATACCACCACTCGAAAATGTTCTGAAACTCAACCAACAAAAAATATTAAACCACTTTAATAAAAATCGAGAAGCGAAAACATACAACCCTAATGACATAATATTTCACAGATCAAAGCGACGGAACAAGAATACAGACCGTTTCATTGAGACAAAAGTAAAAGAGGATAAAGGGAATTATATAATCACAACTCAAGGCAAGAAAATCCATAAAGACAACATTAGGAACACAAAATGTACATCATAATTGCTCTCCTACTAATACCTCAAGCGAAAACTCTTGAAATAAAAGACCTAACTGGCCAAAAATACATATCCATCGAAACCGCACCAGTTCACCTGTACAACGAGACCGAATACCTCCTTCATATTTTTAACTTAACGAAGATACTCGCACCCATACACATGGCAAAAGAAACAGCGGGACATGAAGAAACATCATTACAGATGAAAGCAATTCTCCATCGTATAGATTCGCTAATGGCGCAAATCACTCCGCATGAAGTCAGGCCAAGGAGACAAATAAACCTTTTAGGGTCAGTATTAAAACTGATAACGGGTACACCAGACCACAACGACATAGTCGAAATTGAAACCCGCTTGAATACGCTAGTAAAAAACAACAACGAACAAAAAGCGATTAACTCGAGATTCGAGAAACTACTAGAGAAAGTAGATAATAAAGAGCACAGCTCAGAAACCATCCTACAAGAAGTTTATTACGAACTCGAAACAATTACAACCACCATAAATTTAGCAAAAAATGGGAACTTTTACTCCAAAGCTATTGATACGTATGACGTAGAAGAAATAATCAAACATGAAAATACTGGTATCCCTATCATACATGTTCTAGAGTACTCTAAACAATTTATCTGTTATTATAAAGATTCTATTGTAATTACATACAAATATCCAGTAATAATCAAACAATGTCATTTGTACAAACTATATTCCCTATCCAGTAGAATTGGCAAACTAAAATTAAAAGAAAAAATAAGTCTATGTAATCAAAATTATGTAAATGTTAATGATTGTAAAAATTATATTGGGGACTACATTTGTAAAATAGATTACAGCAAAGATAGTTGCACCATACCCCTACTAAAAAACGAACCAGTACATTGTAAGTCTATAAAGGAAAACAATAAAGATATAAAAGAGTTAGAAGATGGGTACATATTTTTTAATCAAGAACAAATAGTGAATAATGTAACAATGACAGGCCCGAAACTCATTCATTTTGAAAATACTGTAACAATAAATAATAAAACATATACGAACAGAAAAAGGTTGATGAAAAAATTAATTGTACAAAACCATAATAATGATGTAACAATACTAGAGTATATGACCTCCAACAAAGAAACTAAATTTACAAACTTACAAGAATTATCCACGATACTCATACCAATCGAAGAACATCCTATACTTACACTTTTTGTAACACTTATAATAATTGTAATAATTAGCATGAGCATATGTGTAATAAAAACCATTGTAAAAATTATTAATATTAAGAAAAAACACAAATACATAGTACAATACACCAATGCTCTGGAAAAACTCAAAAGCGAGGACGCTTTATCTTAACAGAGGGGGGAGTTAAGGGAGTTAATGGTAATTTAGGGTTAAAACCATTGTAATCACTTTAATCTATTATTATAATAAACATATTAAATAATCATGGCCAGCAAAACCAGCAATCATCATAAGTCAACATAATAAGACGAAAATAACCATTGTTATCAAACTAAGATAAAAAACCATTGCAATTACTTTAAGCTAATATTCATATCAAGCAAAACCCAACAATCATCATAAGCCAACAAAGATACACACGACCCGAGTACCCAACAAGCATCATAAGTCAACACAACAAGACAAAGATGCACACGACCCGAGTACCCAACAAGCATCATAAGTCAACACAACAAGACAAAGATTCACACGACCTAAAGACCCAACAATCATCATATGAGCTAAGATGATAAGACGTCCGAAGCAAAGACTATAAATGCTACATGATGACCAGACGAAGGGGGGATTCTGATTTGGACACCAGCCGGCATAGCCGAGAACTAAGTAAAACTTGTAACAAAGATTAATAGCAATTAGAATTTGTAAATAAAATTAACATAAGTGAAATTCACAAATAAAGTTTTTAAAAAGTTAAATTCCGTGAATTGTGACTTAATTCGCGCAACATTGTATGCATTCCAAACCCGTACAGGAAATGCAAAGCTTGCATATCTGTTGCCCATGATATGCGTCATTCGCATGCAACATTGTATGCATATGAAGCAAGCCGAACCTCGTCGTCTGTATGAAAGTGAAACGTCATCATCATGCGGATGATGAGACCTGCACCGCGTCCACTATGAGAAGCGAAACGTTCTCATGGTGCAGAATCTGCGGACTTGCAGAATTTGTGATCGTGGGCTTGGCCTTCGACTGTGACTGGGGTAAAGTTACGGTCTGGAGGACGGCCACGACCATGGATGTATGTTTCGTTTTTTTTTAATATTTGATACCAAATGTAGTATAAAAGGGGAAGCTCCGTTAGGAGAGATTTCAATTAGAATCAGAACGCCGACAGGGGCACATCATTTTGAAATAAAACCAAGCCGTGCGCAAATCAGTTTTAAAAAGCCAATAAAGTAAAGCAATAATAAACCAAAACAAAATCGGCCTTTTTATGCCTAACACCTTCGGTTCATCCAGCTACAAATAGACGTCTCAAGAAGGAAGCCCCCGGTAAATAGCCTAGCCGGAAGATCGCCCCAGAGGAGACAAATTAAAAAGTCCAGAAGAGACAAATTAAAAGGTCCAGGTAAATAGCATAACATAATTAATAAATAAACGTTGTATAGCGATATATAACAGCTGTTATGGAATATAATGTAGGATGGTGTGCTCAGGGTTAATGTACCGGAGGGGATTAGAATCATTGGGTACGCAGATGATTTGGCGATAGTGGCTAAACATCTAGATGACCTGAAGAATATTTGCTCCCAAGCAATCCAGAGCATTAATTGCTGTCTAGATATAGCCGGACTGAAACTAGCTGGACATAAGACGAAGGCAGTTTTAATAAGCAGCCGCAAGAAAGTTGAACACCTTGATTTGGAAATAGAAGGACAAATAATCAGATCCAGTCCTTATATTAAATATCTTGGTGTTATACTCGACAACAGGTTGAGCTTCAAGGAACACCTGAGGAAAACGAGTGAAAAAACGGCAAGAGTATGCAAAGTTTTGGCGAGACTGCTACCCAATGTTGGAGGACCCCGGCCCCACATAAGGATACTCATTACCAGTGTCAACACCTCCACGATAATATATGCAGCTTACATATGGGTAGGAGCCGCACAGCATAAGTCGTACATGAGGGGAGTGAACTCTGCGTATAGATGGGCATCACTAGGAGTATGCTGTGCATTCCGATCGGTATCCGAAGATGCCATAAATATTTTGGCCGGGAGGACACTACTTGACATTGCAGCTAAAGAAAACGCTGAATTGCATAAGGTCTCACTAGAGAATCGTCGGAGAATACGGCCACAGTTAGAGCTCTCAAGCTTAAGAGAATGGCAACGAAGATCGGATTCTTCCACCAACGGAAGATGGACCCACACCATGATACCTGATATAGAAACATGGGTGAAAAGAAAATATGGCGAGCTGAATTACTACTTGACTCAGCTAATATCAGGACATGGACGCTTTCGGCAATACTTGCAGAAGTATAAGCATGTGAATCACCCATACTGCTTGTTTTGCGAGGGCAAAATAGAAAATGCGGAACACGTACTCACAGAGTGCGTGAGATTCGAGACCGCACGAACGATTTTGGAGAGACATATGAGACGGACAGTTCCTCCGACAGGAGTAATAGAATACATGCTGAGTTCAAAACAGGCATGGTCTGTAATAAACGGTATTCTCTGTGAAATGATGCAGCTGTTGCGACGCGACGAGCGGAATAGGGGGTAAACTCCGTCCCGCCCCGCGATGGAATATCTAAAAGAAAGTTCCGCGGAAATCAACGGGAATATGAGCCTGGCGGGAGGTGGTTTTAGTCGGTAAAAACCCGGCATACCTCTGAATCGGTCCAGAGGTATCTTTTGAAGATTTCCACCTTCCTACCGAAACGAAAAAAAAAAAAAAAAAAAAAAAAAAGCTATCCGTCTGCGCACATAGCTGTAACTATTATATAAATTCTGCAATGCGACCACTCTTCAGATCGAGCCAACGTCGACTCCTCACATTTTTACCGACTTCTGGTAAAACAACAGGATTCCGACTTTCGCGGGATATAACTTTCATCCTGATATCTACCCATATCCACCTCAACACCTAAGTTGGTAGTGAATTTGCAATGGGCGTGGAGCCAGAAGTACATGGGTTTTGTTCACGTTATAAATTAAATCTTGATGAAAATTGTGACAAATTGCTTGTTCACTTTCTTTCTTTAACCTCTAACTATAGACAGATGATCATATTCTTCCAATGAGATACGTATAAAAGTCCTGCACTAGATGTCCTACTCATACATACAAACATATACGTCCCTTTGGTTATTGAGGAAAGCATTTAAATTTTTAAAAATAATCAAGACTTATGATGAATAAGTAAGCAGATCGAATGTGCAATGATGCAATAGATAACTTAGTGTCAATTTATTGCCGAACTGATTTTTTTTTCTTTTGGTTTAGTTAACTGATATCCTTGGTACTTTTCTTGCCCTCTACACTGTTACCATATAATTCCTGCCGAAGTAAGGAGTACACTTAAAATGAAGAACTAAATGTTATGCGACTCTGAAATCCAGGCAACACCGATCATCTGACCGAGCGTTTTGTTAAACAAGGCCGTTGAGGAATGTGAACGGGGAGGTGCGATTTGCCAACCAACAGCTAACTACACTTGCTGCAGGAAGTGGACGGCCGAATGAACTCAATTTATTTGGTTCGCTAATTATTCAACTTGCGGAGAAATTTTTCATTTCCGAGTTATTGCCCGCACACAGTTGATGGTAGTGGTGTTAGTCGTGATCATGAGGGTCTCTGGTCTCAGCGACTCATATATTGGCATGTGCACAGTTGTGTTACAGTGTGCGTGGTCTCATCTACGGTCGGTCTATAATTACTATTCAAAACGTCTTATCCTGTGCTACGTGGGGTCATACGGTGGACTACAAAATTATCATTGCCTCACACCGGTTGGTAATCGTCCATAGCCGCGGGCAGGACGAATTTTATTTCTTGACAGTCATTGTATACATGCTAGTAATTTACAGGTGTGCATTGGTGTAGATGGACTATAGCTAATGATTACTTCGCATGCGTGAATGCAGCTAATTAAAATAATTAATTGCGGAATGAAACAGATATGTGCACGACGCTTATGAAAACAGCCCCAATAGTTTTATTGCTCGGGTATATTTGTATTTTCGTATTCGCATTCGCTATGCGTTGCGTTCGCATTCATTGCAATCCCAATCCCAGTCACACTTGCCCTCCTATTTGAATTTACTGCCATATCTGATGGAAAGTTTGATTTGGTTTCTGCGGTTTTATTTTAAAAATAAAAGGCCACAGTAATCGGTTGATTTGGGCCACAAAACATTAGCCAGACAACAGACATTCAATATCCATACACAGCCTCGTTTCGGCCCCCGATTCTACCTGCCTCTGCGATTGGAATTCATTATGTGTTCAGTCCGGTCATGGCAGAAGTAGGCTCTGATACACTGTAAAGTAGTTCACCGAATGTAATGGCGCGGTGGGGCTATAGATGCCCCCGGCCTGCATGCGCGCCATGTTCCAACGAATAAATCTGTGTTCGGTGTCACTCCAGTTAATTACAGGATTACTATCCAACGGAGTGGTACCCACACAACTAGTTGCATTGCATATTCAAGACGATGAGGAGGCATAACAATAATTGTTATTTGCGAGTGCGAGAGAGCGGTTCTGCGCATGCTCGACGCTGCGGGCTGCCACAATGCTGACCAACGTGGTCGATGTTGGTCTTAATTTTATGTTTTTGTCCGATAATTATTATTAGTTTGTGTGTCGGTAAGATATGTAGATACATTTTAACGAGCGAAACGATTACGAATGACTTTGTAGATGGATATCCAGTTTTGTGAGCCTTTCCCGTACCCTACCTATTACTACACTCACTACATCATGGAGAGCATAATTTTTAATTGAGTTCATCAATTGCGCTTGCGCCGATCAAGCGAACGGGGGGATCTGTCTGGGGATTGATATTTTCAAATAGAATTGGTAAAGGCGCCCGGAGTGGCATCTGAAGGTGGGAGTGTTGATTTCATCTTATTCTTGAACAAATAGCGATTGGAAAGACCATTGAAATAGGATGTAATGGAAGCGTATATTTAACAACCATAACTGATTCTATTTGAGACTTTACAAATGCACTTAGTGATTGGTGATTGACTATAAAAATCTTATTTGAACCTAGATAATGTTGTGGTCTACGTCGAGTCATCCACGTTGAACGTGGTTTTGAAGTGTATGGTGTTTTCATCATGAGTACACTGACAGTTATGTGGGTGCGAGGTTGATACCACATGCACATTGTACACGTAGGTGATTGCAACAACAACAAATATTATCAGTGCATTGTTATAGGTCCGGGACGCCGTGCTTCCTCGTTAGAGGGAAGAGCGTGGACCTTTTATTTTATTTTCTTTAAGTATAATTCATTATTTGCCGAGTCTATCGCAATTTGTGAGAATTTGAATTTCTCTCGTTATTATTTAACGCAAACTCCGCTATTTCGCCAGATAAATAGTTTATAAATAACGCAGTTAAAATATCACTTCCCTTTTTATCAAATCAATTCGAAGGTTAATATACTTTCACTTTTATACGTTTTTATCGTTTATTAAAATTCGTATTTATTCTCGTCTCTCTCGTCTCTCAACTATTATTTATCAACTCAACTTACTTTCTCTAACTCTGTATTTCTCAAACTATTTATCTTCTCGACTGCTTTTTCTCTAACTCTGTATTTCTCAAACTATTTAATCTCAACTCTGTTTCTTCTCGACTGCTTTTCTCTAACTGACTCTAACCGACTTTACAATAAAATGTTCCCTCTTCTTATATAACTTTAAATTCTAATCTACTGTAAATTATAACTTGAACAAAATCAATTTTATCAAAGTATTACTTACTCTACTGTGACTTTTAATTTTGAATAAACTTTGAACGAAAATCAAAGAGCTATGTTTCAAATGAAAAAAGGGGCATGTTATGAAAAAAGGGGCATGTTATGAAATGTACTGAAACTGATTTGATATAGAATATTGTGGATGTTTATTTATGATATGTATTAAATGAGAATGTTAGATATAGTAGGAGAATGTTTTAAGGATGTGTTAGATAAATAATGAGATTCAGTATTAAACTTAATAGTTATAAGGACAGTAGTATTCTGGAATACTACATCATCATGCAGTCAATAAAAGCTGGTGAATATAGTTGTGCACTTTTTGACAGCTATTCACGAAAATTTCGGCCTTTTTGGAGGCGTGGGATTTATTTGACAGTCATTTGAGTGAGTCGATGTGAGTGTTTTTGTGAAAATGGACAAAATTGAGTATCGAGCTGTCATTAAATTTTTGTTTTTGAAGAGCAATACGCCTACGCAAATCAAAGATGAGTTAGCGGCGGTTCCGCCAAACGCCACTGTCTACTTACCCGAAGAACCCCCCATAACTACAACCCAACCTCCATAGTCCCCGCTAATGCAACCGCATTAGCACCCGTAAATGCTTCACGCATCAAGTTTATCTAATATATTTATCTAAAAGCTTTTGGAAGAGAATTCTTACCTTCATGCATCAATTCGCATTTTATTTTCCCTACAAGAATTCTATATATCTTATCGGATCATAAATCCAAATCCCAATCTTACCATAAGAATTTTCCCTAGAGGAATTCCTGCAAAGAAGCAATTTGGTTCACACATATTGTAACCACATTTCTAGGGATAATAAACATTGCGTCGCCTATTCCCAGCCTCATATGTACGATAAATTCCCTTACATACACATTGGCTGGCGACCTTTGTCCAATGAACAAAAGCAAATACAGCCATCTTGCGTCTAAAGGCATAAACCAAATCCTTTAGCATAAGCAAACGTAAATAGGAATTATGTACTTACCCTTGGCAGCAATGCCATAAATACAAATTCTCAGACAATATGCTAAAACCAATTAGCACCGTGTCCACGATGCATAGCGGTCTATCAATACAGCTGCAATGCACACCATAGACAATGATCTACACGATCTCTTTGTCTTCCAATATTTTTGGATCTGCTTCTCATGAGCACGCGGAATGAGCAAACAGAAATCGAATTAGCACCCAATGAGATCCGGCTTATTTACTTAGCCGAACTCACATCTCATTGATGCCCATTATCCCTTTCGATTTTTCCGATTCGTTCTCATGGCCTTGTCACACGAAAGAACCAATGTTCACACATACATGCGTACCACCTCGATCTTCGCTATGAGATCCGGTTACCTTCCCCCAAAGAAAGACTTAACGTTTCTCTTGGAATAGGAAACGCACCCTTAACTAAGAGAGCCAGTACCACATCCCGAATTTCCTTTGCCAGCGAATTCACATCGCTGAGTCTTTACCCATCCTCCGACCGAGCTGGTCGTCCCTTCCTTCGCTCCCCAGTGCGCACGGGGACGCGATCGCTCGGAGTCGGAAACTTGTGTCGAGTCGTTAACCCTTATGTCAATGACCGGGTACCCGGGTACCCATTTCGATTTTTTAAAATGTCAATTTGAAAGTAAAAAAAAATTTTTTTTTCATTGAAATTTCGTAATTATCATTCAGAAACGTTTGAATGGATATGATCTAAGACATGGGACCGAAATTCGTCTACTAGGCCGAGCAATCGTGAAATTGCGACGAAATGATTACTGTCGGTAAAGTTGGTCATTGACATAAGGCCTTGTCACACGAAAGAACCACGATCAAGTAGTAAAGTGCCTGTTGTGTCTAGTCATTGATAATTTTATGAACAATGAATTAAAGTGCCTGTGGTGACGATTCCTCAGTAAATTGTTAATCGAAATTAAAAGACTATGTATTACCAAACAAGAATAGACTCCGTAAAATAGATCACAAACAACATCAGTGTTCTATTTTTCCTCTCTCCTTTGGTGGGCGGTGCGTTGTTGAGGTTCGTGTTTGTGCGTTTCGTTCGCTTGTATTCGATGGAACTTTGATAAGCAGCGGTGGGTTGGCGGTATAACTCTCGCTCATGCAGGCGTCGCGACCTCATTCCCCACAAGTTGAACTCTGTGTTTGAGGACTCTGCGCCATCATTTACCACAGTTAAATTTTGGGCAGCTGAATTTAAACGTACCCGTAAGAGCTTGATGAACGTTCGGGACGCCCAAAAACTGCAACAACTGACGATAACATCGTTAAAGTTCACCAAATGGTGCTAGATGACCACCCATTTAAAATGAGAGAGATAGCAGAGGCTATGAAAATGTCCAAAGAACGCGTTTGCTCACATTAGACCAAAAACGTGTTCGAATGAACATTTCCAATGCTCTCTTGGCGCAGTTTAGGCGAAATAAATCCTAGTTTTGGCACCAATTAATTACTGCGGATGAAACTTGGACAACCATTATACGCCTGAAACAAAAATACTGTCAAAACAGTGGACTGCAAAGGGGGAATCGACTCCAAAAAAATCAGAAACTGTTTTTTCGGCTGAGAAAGTGATGGCGACTGTTTTTTGGGATAGTCATGGAGTTACCTTAATCGATTATCTTCAAAAAGGAAAAACCATTACAGGAGCATACTACGCATAATTACTTGACCAACTGAAGGCGGAAATTGCTGAAAAAAGGCCACATTTGCAGAAAAAGAAAATCCAGCATTACCAAGACAACGCCCCATCTAACACCTCAGCGGTTGCCATGGCGAAAATCCACGAATTATGGTTTGAACTGCTTGATCGTCCGCCTTACTGCCCAGATCTAGGCCCAAGTGACTGCTTTTTGTCCCTAATGTAAAATTTGCCCTCGGAGGACATAGATTTTCGTCAAATGAGGAGGCAATCACTTTCGTGAACAGTTATTTGGCAGAGAAAAACGCCGAGTACTATTTGGGCGAGTTAGAGCAATGGGAGCCGTGCTGGGAGCAGTGTGTGGCGGTACAAGGAGACTATGTAGAAAAATCAATATTAATTTTAAGAAAAAATGTCTTGTATCTTTGTTAGATCGAAAACTTTTCAGCCCACCATCGTAAATGTAAAAATTCAAATATAGTGAAGGAAACAGAAATTATAAGAAATGTGAAATTTTTTGATTGATCAGGTGGAAAACTAGTGCGAACTGGGCATTCCTTGATCGGACAACAAATCGAATCCTTACAAACTCACTGCATATTTTTTTACTGTACTTCTCTCGGGAGAGGCGAACCCGAGATGCCACAAAATTACGGTTGCAGTTCTTCTTGAACAGTTGCAGGTTATAATGCTGAGGAAACACTCGCCCATGGAGGGAATTCCACAGATTTCCTGCTCTGTTACCGAACGAGCTGTGATGTAGAGATGTTCGCGCGGTAGGGAGATGAACCGCAAATTGCTGTGATTCTTCGGATTGTGGAGCTTATATAAATCGCATTGCATGAAGCAATACGATGAATCTCCGAAGAAAAATACCCTTGCGAAATATCCAGTTAAGTGGCGGGTACTATGTACATCAGTTCCAAATATAAACTCCCAAAAAATTGAAAAAATAGAACGCTGCTCATCGAATGTGTGGCCCATTGTCAGACAATAGTCGGAAGGGGTCAGCTTCTGTGGTAGCATCTCCCACCTGAGTGCTTCCAAGCTGCTTCGAACTACTTCTGACGTGTGCAATGGTGTGTTGTTATTACTATTACAATTTATTGACATAGGAACCCGGAAATAAATGACGTCACTGACTCGGCTGTGCCATCGCTCTCTGTTCCGTGCACTCTCCTTCCACGATTGACCATCTAATCCGATCTCCTCAAGATCGAACCTAACAATCTCCTCCCATCTCCGTCGCGGCCGTCCTACCGGTCTATTTCCCGTTGGTTTACCGTCAAGAATTCTGCACACGGTCCTAACGTTGCCCATTCTTGCCACATGCCGGCCCATCTTGATCTTTGGGACCTGATTACTCTCACTATTGTAGGTTTGCGGTATAGCTCTTCCAATTCGTGGTTGTGGAGTTGTGGGGAGGAAGTATTGTACCTGACACGGGCACACGGTTCACTTCCTCCTCCATCCAATTGTCACTAAGGTTACAAAAATGTTCCGCCAAACACTGAAAGAACACAGTTCACAAACGCGGAAGGATGAACGAAAACATCCCGGAAACTGCAGCACAGGAGAGTAAAAAAATAAAACGCACTGTCTATGGTTTATTAATTAAAAAGTTTATTGCAGATAATGGATAATTACTTTAAGGTTGATTAAATGCAAAACATGAATTAAAAGTCATTTGTTTTTGTTACTTGTTAATTAAAAGGTTTGTTGAAGTTAACCGATAGTTACTTCGTGGTTGATTAAATGCAAAACATGAATAAAAATTCACTTAAATTAAAGCGCGCTTTCCCGACTCGATTTCGGATATATGCGTCCCCGCGTCGTCACGGGGAGCAGGAGATAGCACCACCCTGGTTGTCGGCGGATGTAATTGGACTCAAACGATATCCTCTCTAATAAGGATATCGTTTTTTACCTACCACCAGGAAAACGTAAAGTCTCTCTTGGTGGTATAGGAAACCAGATCTTGTAATACAGTTCATGGTGGTATGTGTGGGATCGTTGAGATCACTATTCACACGTGCAGTGGAACAGCGAAACAGGGAGGCGGCAAAGACAAAAGGAAAGGCGACCAAATGGTTCGCTCTTTAATGAAGGTCATGTTTATACGATGCCTCGTCGCTATTTTCGACGTTAGGAGAAAAAGGTGCTAAAAGCAAATTGAATGTTTATGGCATCTCTGGCTGCAATAGAAACCGGGTTCATATTTGCATTAGGAAATGCTGGAGAATTTGGTTTCAGCGTCTATTGCGCTAATTATATGCAGCTGCTTGGGTTGTTTGTTGGTAAGACAAACAAAAAAGGTTGCCAGGCAATGTGTATGTATGGTATATGGCGCGGCTAGGAAAATACACGGCGCGATATTTATGGAATTTGTCTGGTACCGAATTGGTTCAGAATACCAAATAAGCAAACAAAGAAATCTTATGAAAAATTGTATGCGAAGGGATGCATGAAGGTAAGTTTTCTTTATAGGGATTTTAGGGTTATAATAATTGGGTCTGTTTGATGCGTGAAGCATCTAAGATGCTAATGCGAATTGCATTAGCGAAAGCTGGTGCAGACCCGGGTTATGGTTATGGGGTTTTTTTCAGGAAGGCGAGCCGTGGGATCTGGCGGAATCGCCACAGTACTCCCCTCCCAGTGACGTAGTCACGAAAAAAAAGGTAGGGGCGAGGGAATGCTCGATGGTGGGTGCTGTGATGATAGGGAGGTTGCTTCGGAATGCGCTGTGGTAATGTTACGGGACTGTCGTGGTGACCAGTTCCTGGTTATTGTTTGGGCCTTTATCGATAAGATGGACACAGTTGTTACCGCTTGATGCCATCAAGGGCAAATGTGTGCGGCGTGGTCCATCGGCCTGTTATGGGTCTCGTGGACCAACAGGCTTATCGCCCGAATAGGTCGGAACCTATCGGAAATCCGCTCACATCCGCAGTGACGAAATAGTGTGTGCGAGAAGGAGGGGAACTTATCCCAGGGTAATTCCCATCCGCAGTGACGGGTTGCCGTGTGCGGAATGGAAAGGGACCAAGTCCAGAGCGGGTGTCTTTTGTCCATACGTTTGTATGGCAAATTGTTTGCCGCTGTGACTGGTAAAAAGGGGGCGGGCGCTCCAATTGCGCGGCTTACCGATCGAGGGAGGTCCGATATATCGGCTCCGGTGTCGACCCCGGAGCTTGATAAACGGCGACCGCAACCTCGACCAAGCGGCGCTTTGTTGGGAGGGCCGGCCAATCGCGCTCGTTTAAGTTGGGCGACTTAGATTACGGGGCTCCTGGGGTATGGTTGGTTATGTCTAACCACAAGGCGGCCTAGAGTAACTGCTGCACTCTCCGAAGTATTATGCACCTAGGTATTTGAGGCGGCGTAGAGGGGCGTGTATAGCCTTTAGTTGCCGCTAAAGGGGAACCATGGTGGCTAAAGAATGGGGAACCAGGTATGTTGTCTCAGCCCGGTGGTATCGGTTTGATTTGTGGACCGGTGTTGCTGAGACATTTGGGAGACGTAGGAGATCTAAGGACGAATGTCCTGAAATTTAAATAAAGGGGCAAAACCAGGTGCCCTGATAGATGCTACGCGTAGTAGCTGTGGTAACGAGGGAAGCTGGCTTGCTGAAATCGGGTAGAAGGTCGAGCATTGATGAACGGTTTCGCGTGATAACTGTCTTTGGCGTGTATGGGCGCCAATATTTGAACAGGGGCATAACAAGTTGTTAGCGGTCAAGGAAAGTCGAGAAGGGTTGCTTGGGGTTGCGTGAAGGCTATGGTTGGTGAGCGTGAGCGCCAACCTTCAGAAAGGAGACAGAAAAGGGTGAGGTGTTTCACGCGAGACAAAACCGGGCGTCCTATTGATTATATGCTACGCGTAGTAGCTGTTGTTACATAAGGGGCCGGTTTGCAGAAATGTATATAGACGAGAGTAGGCGGACAGGGTCGCATAGAGGCGAGCTTTGGCAGTATTTAAAGAAGGCCAAAGGTCATCACTTTGAACTCGAAGAGTCCGAAGGGTGTGATGAGGAGCCGGTTAAAGGAATAAATTGAGCCGATGTGGGGTCAAGTGAGGTTGGGTGGGGTCCAGTGTTTAAGGGGCATTGTGTCCCGATGTAAGAGACGAGCTATTAAGAGAGGAGTCGGTTGTGGAGGAATGAATGGAGTCGAGAGGAGTCGAAAAGTCGAGAGAAGTAGTAAGCGGAGTCGAGTGGATTGGACAAATGGAGTCGAAGAGTCGAGAGGTCGCGTGTGAGTAAACGGAGTCGTGTGCGTGCTGGAAAGGGTTGTGCGCTACTTAATACCCTGAAGGGGCTTACAATATTTGTTATTTTGTTTTTAAAATGTATAAAATTGCAGCAACCATTTCTATTCGATTAGATTAACAGAATATTTAATATGCGAAACTTTAAACTAGACGAAAGAAAAACAGAAATTGAGGGGAACAACAAGGAAATCGGACAATATGACAATAAGTGTATTTTAAATGGGTGTGAATGTTTATTTCGTGTCACTTGTCGATATATGGGATTGTATTTCGATATTTGTTTTACAAGTTTTGAGAACAGACACACTTACTTGGGCTATTACATTAGTTTTGTTTTTCTTTGAATTGAAGGTATTCTAATATATTCATATAGGACAAAGTCTAAGCTATTTAGTAGATATAAACATTTTGTTTGTTTGTTGGTGTTGGTGATAATTACTGGTGTAAGTTTCAAATAACATGTATATAATTATTGGTCGTTAAAAACAAAGAATAAAAGCAAACAAAAAAAAATTTATTAAATAAGAATAAAACAAGTCAATGTTATCCTTAATAACCTTGAACCAACTTCATATATATTAATTAAAAGTCCCAATATTTGAATTTATTTCTTAGATATAGTGTGCAACAAAATGTTATTTGTTTGTTATCCAAAAATCATGTTAAATCAAAATGAGCTTATAGTACTTAAAAAAAAAAGGAAAAAACGATTGCGTTTAAGTGTTTTATATAAGGTCTTGTTTTCTTTGAATAACTGGAGTTTGCTTAATATACAAAGTGTTAAGTAAGGCAGAAGAAAGGCAGACATTTAGGAGAGCAAAGAGGAGAATATAAAAATATTTTTAATATTCGGATTAATGTTTGTTTGTTTTAAAAGAAAATAAAAGAAACGCATTCATACAAATGAACATATTTCCGGACATACGTTCATTCATATAAATATCGATATCCTTTATAGCCTTTAACAGTCAAGCTTATTAAACGATTTTCCTAGACTGGCAGGACAACTGTTTCGAACCAGTTGTCTACCTTTACCATGAAAATCGCTTAATTAGGACTGTGTGTGGTAATTTGCACTTCAAATCGGTAATTAATTTTTGAATAACAAATGTCAATGCACACAAATGTTTTTTAGGAAACAAATTTTAAGTTTCGCTCAGAAGGAGCTTACATGAAGACAATACAAAAAGGAAAGGAGAAAAAAAAATTAAAAAGGTTTTAAGGAATTTAATATTACTACATCATACATAAAACTGTAAAGGGTTTTAAGCGGTGTCTGTTAAGGATAATCGCAGCCAGTCGAGTTGTTCACATGTATATCATGAGGTGTTTAGAAACACCAGCTAGCGGTATATAACTACAACTTTATTCCTGCCAATAAGTTTTCATTTTTAATTAAATAACAAAGATACAACTTTTTTATAAAATATCAATATCCTCCCGTCTAAATAAGAATCACTAACAACGATAAAAACAGTAAAACCCTGAAAACATTTTCCTAAAAACTTTTTTTATTTTAGTTTTCATATTCAACTTCTGTTTTTCTAATAAAATTTTGACTAACGAATCGATTGAATTAAGTACAATGGATAGATATAAAATACAATACATTCTATTATCCTGTTACGGTTCAGGCTTAACTATTTCGCAGTATAAAACTTATTATAATTTAAAACCAATAATTTGTTAATATTCCTTGTGCTTGTAAATAATATTATGTTATAAGGACGTTATAGGGTTTGGGGTTATGGAACGGTTCGTTGCTGTAGCTGCTGGTGTCCCGGAGGTATTCGTGTTCTGTATCCTGTCCATACTGAATTCATTTGGATCGTAATCAGATAAAGCAATTTGCTTTTCTGGAGATTCATCAGGTAGCTTATAAATCTTTTCGAGGCGATTCTGAACGATTTTTAGATGTTTTAAAATGTACTCCTCGTTCGGAGCCAATTGATGGGCGTACTGGTGGCAGGTTCGTGCTTTGACAAGCTTCTTGCGTTCAACGAAAACCACACACAAATTATGAAGTCCCTGAATGGTATGTGGTTCGTATTTAATGATACTTCGATAACATACCTCAGCCGCATCAAGATCTTTCATATAGTTGATGTAGATATCTCCAAGGAGTATAAGGCCTTTTAGGTGATCCGGATGATAACGAATTAATTGATTTAGAAATGGAACTGCGTCCAGAGGGCGATTAGCGTCTGCCAACAATAGAGCTAAGTTAAACAAGGCACTGCGGAAATCAGTTTTAATGTGAATAGCACGTTTGAAATTGTTTTCCGCTTCTTCAAAATTATGTTCGTCCATTGCTAGCATTCCCAGATTGAAATAGGCTCGTTCATTATTTTGATCTTTTTTCAGCATTGTGAATAGCCGCTCCCATGAGACCTTGCGTAACTCGTCACCTCCAAGTTCTTGCAAGAGGATCGCTGAATTCAAAAGAGCCTGTTCGTGATCCGGTGCTAATTCAATGGCTTGTTAAAATATACATTCGCTTGGGAAGATTTTCCCTGTTCAGAAAAACGAAGAATAGAGAAAATGGAACTTACCAAATCCTGGCCGTTGCTGTTGAGGCGAGTGCTGCTCCCGGCCAGGTGATGTTGGTAAAGCCTTGGCTGTTTGGTGTTGCTGCTAGTCTGGTGCTGGTGCGTGTTGGTTGCCGGTGCTGGAAGGAAGGCTGGCGTTGGGGCGATGTTTTGCCCATTGATTATTTTTCGGCAACTGCCGCCACAATTGCTCTCGGTTGTCACTAGAATGAAAAACATCAAGAAACGCAAGTTCGTGCTTCACAAAAAAAAAACGCGCACTGTTTTCGTCGACTGTTTATTTTCCGGAAGGCGCGATTGTTCCCACTCGGAGTCACCACTGTGGGGAGGAAGTATTGTACCTGACACGGGCACACGGTTCACTTCCTCCTCCATCCAATTGTCACTAAGGTTACAAAAATGTTCCGCCAAACACTGAAAGAACACAGTTCACAAACGCGGAAGGATGAACGAAAACATCCCGGAAACTGCAGCACAGGAGAGTAAAAAAATAAAACGCACTGTCTATGGTTTATTAATTAAAAAGTTTATTGCAGATAATGGATAATTACTTTAAGGTTGATTAAATGCAAAACATGAATTAAAAGTCATTTGTTTTTGTTACTTGTTAATTAAAAGGTTTGTTGAAGTTAACCGATAGTTACTTCGTGGTTGATTAAATGCAAAACATGAATAAAAATTCACTTAAATTAAAGCGCGCTTTCCCGACTCGATTTCGGATATATGCGTCCCCGCGTCGTCACGGGGAGCAGGAGATAGCACCACCGTGGTTGTCGGCGGATGTAATTGGACTCAAACGATATCCTCTCTAATAAGGATATCGTTTTTTACCTACCACCAGGAAAACGTAAAGTCTCTCTTGGTGGTATAGGAAACCAGATCTTGTAATACAGTTCATGGTGGTATGTGTGGGATCGTTGAGATCACTATTCACACGTGCAGTGGAACAGCGAAACAGGGAGGCGGCAAAGACAAAAGGAAAGGCGACCAAATGGTTCGCTCTTTAATGAAGGTCATGTTTATACGATGCCTCGTCGCTATTTTCGACGTTAGGAGAAAAAGGTGCTAAAAGCAAATTGAATGTTTATGGCATCTCTGGCTGCAATAGAAACCGGGTTCATATTTGCATTAGGAAATGCTGGAGAATTTGGTTTCAGCGTCTATTGCGCTAATTATATGCAGCTGCTTGGGTTGTTTGTTGGTAAGACAAACAAAAAAGGTTGCCAGGCAATGTGTATGTATTGTATATGGCGCGGCTAGGAAAATACACGGCGCGATATTTATGGAATTTGTCTGGTACCGAATTGGTTCAGAATACCAAATAAGCAAACAAAGAAATCTTATGAAAAATTGTATGCGAAGGGATGCATGAAGGTAAGTTTTCTTTATAGGGATTTTAGGGTTATAATAATTGGGTCTGTTTGATGCGTGAAGCATCTAAGATGCTAATGCGAATTGCATTAGCGAAAGCTGGTGCAGACCCGGGTTATGGTTATGGGGTTTTTTTCAGGAAGGCGAGCCGTGGGATCTGGCGGAATCGCCACAGAGTTTCCACCATTTTCCCGCCTCTTCGTCATATTTACTGCCGAAAATAATCCTTACAACTTTATTCTCGAATACGCGGAATCTGTTTTTTCCCGTTGTGTGGG
Source organism: Microdon myrmicae (assembly GCA_963931805.1). Lineage (NCBI taxonomy): Eukaryota > Metazoa > Arthropoda > Insecta > Diptera > Syrphidae > Microdon > Microdon myrmicae. The sequence goes on along the minus strand of OZ007497.1, from coordinate 91,904,033 downwards.
AGCACTTGTTTCGCATCCGTATAGAACAATCGGCATGATTATGGTTCTATAAACACGAAACATTATATTACGTGATGGCAGTTTACCGACTGTGTGCCAACTAGCGTTGCCGGAATACAGTCTTTTATTAATTTCCTCCGACATTTCGTTACTGGGGGTCAGCTATTAATATTTTTATTATTATTATATTATTATTTTCTTTAAATTTTTCAAATATCTTGCCTCTGACGTTTATGTGTGTTCCCTGAGGTCCACCTGCTCTCGCCGTAATCATATATTTTATTTTGTCTTCATTTATATCTAGGCCGTCCTCTTCTGTCCTTTGCATGATGATTTCACAGTTTTTACTTACAGTTTCTAGATTATCGCCCAGAACGGCTATGTCATCCACATATGCGAGTACGTGTGTGACTCTGTTCAGGGATGATCCGGCCATGTTGTCGTATTGTATCTTTCTGATGACATACTCGAGCACAAGGTTTAAAAGACAAGGTGAGAGGCCATCCCTCTGTTTTAGTCCGTCCCGGATTTCAAAATGTTCTGGGAGGTGGTTTTCTATTCTCACTCGCCCCTTGTTTTCGCTCATGCAGATTTGAATGAGAGCGGCATATTTTTTCGGGATTCCCAGCTCAACGACAATATTGTAGAGTCTTTGCCTTGCGACTGAGTCGTAGGCTTTTTTGAAGTCAACAAACAGTTGGTGAACCGTCTCTCCGTATTCTCACTTCTTTTCCAGCAGTTGTCATATTATGACATTTGGTCACTTGTTGACCGGTTGCGTACGGTGTGATCTTCACCAGTATGACATTTGTCAGTATTTGGTATGTGGTTGGGAGCAATAATATTCCTCTGTAGTTTGTGCAGTCAGATCTGTAGCCTTTTTTTTGAAAATGGGAACGACTAGTGAGGTTTTCCTTTTCTTTGATGAGTCGGTGAATCTTTCGAACGGTTGCCTCTTCTCCACGCTTCATAAGCTCAGCCGGTATGCAATCGACTCCAGGAGCCTGTTGTTTTTCAATCGATTTATTGCGTCTATAATTTCGTTAAAAGAGGGCTCTGGGATCTGAGGCTCCGCTGTATGTACTGGTGCGTTTATTTGTGGTTCATGGGTGCGCAGATTGAGCAGATTTTCAAAGTACTGCTTCCATCTTGTCACGATATTGTTTGTTTCTGTTACCAGACAGCCGTTTGTGTCTCGGATTATTTTGGCTCTCCCTCGGTGGCCATTTCAAATTGAATTTATGCCGGCATACATATATGGCGTTTCCGCCAAACCCCACGGTACACTTATCTAAAAACCCCCATTACCTCACCCCAAGACGCATACGTTTTTGCTAATGCAATCGCATTAGGGACCTGAAAATGCTTCACGCATTAAAGAGATCAAATCTATGATGTTCAAGTCCCCGTAAAGAAAACTTATCTTTCATGCATTCTCTTCGCATACCAATTCTCTGTAAGATTTCTTTCTTACCCTATCAGGAAACTCAAACCAAGAACCCTAAAACAAGATAATTTGGTTTACATATAATGTAACCATCATGACAGGGATCATAAATATTGCGCCGTCTATTTTCCCAGCCTCGATGTGTGTACAAAAAACTATCTACACACACATCGGCTGGCGACCCATTTCAGCCAGCGATAAACGGTTTAACGCAGATGCATGTAATTAGCGCCATCCGCATTGAGACTAATCCCTTACCAATGCACCAAAGTGCGAACAAAAGATCTCTGTCTAACAACAGGCATTCTGGCGTCACACAAACAATTCAATCACCAGCACGTATCCCAAATACGTCTACTATTTAATGAGTTGCAACTTGATTACTCAGTTGAACTCACAGGTCATAAATCTCTTTTATGCTACTTAGTTCTGGATCCGTTTCCCAGTAACCTTTCCACATAAACAAAGATCTGTAGGATCCCTTTCCCTTTCTTTGTAAATCAGGTTCTGCATCATGGCTTCGATCTATGAAAAGAACCGACGTACACACACACAAGTGTACTGTGGCGATCTTCTGTATGAGATCTCTTGGTTACCCAAAAGAAAGACTTTACGTCTCTCTCGGAACAGGAATTGCACCCTTACTTTGAGAAAGCCAAATTCACTGGCTGAATTTCCTTTAATAACGATTGAATATCGTCGAGTCCTTTACCATCCTTCGACCACGCTGGTCCTATAACTCCCGCTCTCCACCGGCTGCCGTAATAAAATACCCACCGAGTCGTGCGTGTAACAGTTTAGAATTAATAAGAAGCCAATCTAATATCAATTTAAAATACTTGTATACGTCTCAACCAAATGACAGTGTTTATATTCAATAAAATAATAATGAACTTAAGCAGTGTGTTTCACTTGTCCGCTGTTTGGCGGTTTCTTCTTCGCCATGGTGTTCGTTTTGTGGTTGTGAACAAACGTGGCGCCGTTTCGTTCATCCGTTTGGCAGTTAACTTTTGTCGGAACATTAAAGAACTTATGATGGAGGAGGAAGAGAACCACCGCCGTACGCCGGATCACCACGGTTCCCCTCCACACATACCTCTGATGTTCTTTGCTCTAGCATTTTCTAGGATTTTTTTGATCTCAGTCTTCTCCCAATCGCGTTTCTTGCGTTTGAAAAGTCTCGTTGACTCTTTCTGAATTGTCGCGTATCTTTCTGCGTTGACTTCATCATATCTTTCTAAGTGGATCACTCTAAGGCGTTTACGTTGACCGATCTTCGCCCTGCACTCATCGTCAAACCAAGGTTTGGACTTAATAGTTTTCTTTTGGGCTGTTTGTTTGATTGTGTCTCTGATCGATGCCCATTTAGTGCCCAGATTATTGGTTTCCTCTTACTCACTGCTCCCATTCTCTAGGATGCTGAATCTGTTCGTTCGTTCTTTTTGCTATTCAGCCCTTTTGCGCGGGTCTTTTAGTTTATCAATGTCGACATTTTTTGTGATTGCCCATGTGGGTTTGCTGCGAGCCGACTTCTAATTTTGCCCATCACTAGAAGGTGTTCGGAGTCGCAATCTGCTCCTCTATATGATTTTACGTTAAGGATATTCGAGTGGTGTCTTTTCTCTATTTGGTTACGCGTTACGTCGTCGGGTGATATCCATGTGGCTTTATGGATTTGCTTGTGCTGGAACATCGTGCTTTTCACTAACAGATCTGTGGACGCTGCGAACGTGATAATTCTGATACCATTATCGTGTAGGCTATCTTTACCTATAGTTGGTTGGTAGATGTCTTCCTTTCCAATTTTCGCATTGCGGTCGCCGAGGAGGATGTTAACATCGAATGGTGAGATCCCATCGAATACTTCCTCTAGGGTCCCGTAGAATATGTCCTTCGTTTCTTGGTGGGTAGATTCTGTTGGGACGTGTACGTTTATAAATACATAATTGTACCATGGTCCCTGTATTTTTAGCACCGACATTCGGGCATTAATAAATTGCACATCTTTTACATGGGGCGTAACCTTCTTGCCTATAATGAAGCCAGTCCCGAGGTTATGTGTAACGGTACCTCCACACTCCACTGTAAACCCGTTTGTGTCGATTACTTGATGTGGAAGCCGGACTTCCTGAAGCGCGACGATGTCCATTTTATATTGTTTCGCGTTTTCTATGACCGTCTGTATCGCGCCTGGTTTATATAACGTTCGAACATGCCACGCCCCGACACGTATATCCCGCTTTTTCCGTTTTTCACTACGTCTTCTTTTTGCCGAGTCGGTGTTTTCTTGATGATTTGTTCCCTTATGGTAGTGTCGGCTCATCACACTTACGCCTACCGGGTTTTTTGTGAGATTGTTTTTTGTATATTGATTATTCATTTTTGTTTCCACGGGTCTTGGGGTTTCAAATAGTCCGCCACATCAGAGCCTCTCTTTGATATGGTAAGGTCTGCTTACTGCTCTGATTCGACCCGGTGTCAGAGAGGCGCCGTTATAATACAGCCGAAGGGCCGAAGAACCTCGCATCATTTTTAACCCCATAAAAATCCTATAAACCCCATATCTACCCTTAAGTCGAATCCCTGGCAAGATCACACAACCTTGCCATAGTACTCACCACTGTCCTAAAATAGCTGAAAACAATTCGCTTATCCCCTTGGATAACCGTCATAAATATCCCAACATAGCCGAGGAGCTTTTCCTCTACACGCGGCAATGACCTACTTACCATTTATCTGCAGACCCATCGACCAGATGGGATGTTACAGTCTGAGCAGAGCAAAGGGTATACAAACACCGTCTCCATGCCCATTAGCGTCCAAAAGTACATGCCGGGTTATTTGCCGGCTTGCACATCTGCAAGCCAGATTTCTAATAGCCCTGCAATAGGACATAATGAGCGGGATAATCCCAAAGCCCAATAAACCTTTTTTTTCTAGTTGCTATGGCGAGCGATCTTCTGTGAATTTTACATCACAGAAGACCCAATTGCCGCCGCCAGCATTGTTCCATTATGCTACCCGAAACGCCTCTGTCTATCCAATGTAGACAAAAGAAAACATTTTCGTCCAGGCGGCACCGGACGACAGTTGCTGGGGTTGTTGGAAGGACTGGACTTATTGATAGGGACTATAACCGTTGTTTTCCAGTTATCTGGGAAATGTGATGCGTTAATTATCTGGTTGAGAAGAACGAGAATAGGGACTAGATTTGATGGGAGAAGTCTTTTGTAAAGAAGGTTTGGAATACCATCTAAGCCTGTCGACTTCTTGTTGTTGCGTGATGTTATAAATTCAGATAATTCGCCTAATGTTAGTAAGGTCGCATTATCCACAGGATGAGACGCTTTGTTTGTTTCACTGAATTCCGCGATGAAAGGGGTGAAGGATGGGATCATTGTGCGTGAGATGTAGTCGTTTACAGTACCTTGAAAATCGGAGACTGACAGGGAGTAGTTTTGTTGATGGATTGTATAAAAGTGATTAGCTAGACAGTTTGCTATGTCAATATCTGATTGGACTCGTTGATTGTTAGTAGGGTTGGTAATATAATCGACTCGGGGTTTGTATTTTCGACCCGTTAGTCCGTTGATATTTTTGAATAAATCACGATTCGGTTTAATATTTTTAAGTATAGACGTGTAAGCCTGGTCGGCAAATTGTTTTAGTTGTCCATTTATCAGGGTAGTCAAGAGTTGGATTTGATTTTTAATAAAAGGGGAGTAACTGCTATGTAGTTTTCGTCTAAGCTGTTTTTTACGCGTAACAGTTTTGTAAGGATGTTGGGTAAAGGTTTTCCTAGGTGATTATGGGGGATGGATCTAGGTGTGTGGCTGAAGAGGGCATTTTTTAGTGTTTGCTCTATTCTTAAGGCTGCTTGATCAATTTCAGCAGGGAGTAGATTTAAAGTCTCTGGCAAAGTATAGTCTGTAAAACTGGCAGCAATGTCCCTATTGACTCTTTTCCAGTTTGTCCTGGAGAAATTCGGGATCGGATTGAATGAGTAACATGGTTCGAGGGCTGGGATTTGGACAGTGGTGTGGACGGAACCATGATCGGAAGGGAATTCGAAGGATACTGTAGGGAGGTTAGTTGAGTAGACGTCTACGGATTTTAGGAAAAAATCTATTGTTGATTTAGTAGTATTGGAGATACGTATTGGATGTAATGGACAGTCCGCATAGATATATGGATGGAGTTGAAGGAGTGCTAGAAGTTGGCAACCGTATTTATTGCACTTAGTGTCGTTAAATGAGGTATGCCGGGCATTCCAGTCTCCTCCTATTATAAAAGGTGCAGGTAGAGACTGTTGGATTATCTCAGTGATGTCGGGACTAGGAAAGTTTGGTTCCCGACAAGGCTGAATGTATACGGACGACAGTACAAGCACTTCGTTGCTTTTGCAAAAGATTTTAATTGCCGTGTACTCAATATTATTTATATTGGTAAACCTAATTTCGGAAAATTGGAATTTCTTGTGTATTAGAATTCCAGTACCTCCACGAGGTCCAGTGGTTCGTGGATTAGAAACAAGTGTATAATTCGGGATAGATACTCGGGAGTTTGGTTTAGGCCACGTTTCTGAGAGGAGGAGGATATCTGGAGAAAACTTGTCAACGAACAATCGGAGGTGTTGTCTGCGAATATTGGAATATATGGACTCTGCGTTGAGGGAAATTATGGTTAAATTAGCCATTAAGGGAAAGGATTTGTGAAGTTATAAGAGATAAAATCTGACCTTTTTTTTCTATTTCTGAGCTGTGCATCAGCGTGGGCAGTATCTTCTGTAAGCTGCTTATGTATCCTGTGATGTCCAGATTAAGATCGTTACAGTTGGATTGGTGGTTTCTTGTCATGCTTTGGGAATCCTTGACAACCTTAGCGTATGACATTCCTGGACTTGTAGGATTTGTTGATTGAGGTGATGTTGCTTTGGTTGGTGAAGGTTTGCTCGTTGCTATGGGTGTTGTTCGCCTTTGTAGAATCCTCAGCTTATGAGGACATTACGAGAAGTTGGCAGGGTGGGGTGCTCCGAAGTTACAGCATGTCACTGTGATTTTCTTCGTTGTAATGGATCCATCGGGGTTTGTTGTTTGGATTGTTCCTTGTTCCATCCCAGGTGGGCTGACCTTGCATTCTCCAGGTTGATGTTGCTCTGCACCCTTTACGCATCGTACGCTTAGATGACATGCGGCCGCTAAGTGTCCTGAACCTTGGCATCTTTTGCAATGAAGGACGTTTTATTTATGCGGTTCCTCAATCGCAATTTTATGCGTGAATAGATATTTTATTTGTTTGAGCCGGGTGACATCGGTTGTAGGAATTTGTATAATGCGTAAATGCAGAGTCTTGTTAGTCCGCATGTATGGTGTTTGGAAGTAGTCCAACCTGTTTATTTTCAGTTCCGGACAGATCCTGAATATTTCTGCTGCAAGTTCCTCATTGGTCCATGCTGGATCAATCTGTCTTAAGATGAAAGTCACTGGTTTCAACGGTGCATGTTGAAAGTGAAAAATTCAAGCTTATGCTGCGCAAGGGCCTAGCAGCTACCAACACAAAAAAAAGAAAAAAAAAAAGGGAATCAGAAATGTGCATTGACATGATGCACCATTGATTTTTCTTTTGTGTTTGATCAACCGAAAAATGGATCAGGTGGGAGGAAAAAGGGAAGGTCCTTTTTTCTGCCGGAGGAAACAAAAGATTTCCATCGTAAGAAAAAAAATGAGAAAACCACTAGAGATGGCTGGTTTTCAAAATGTTGGCCGCGACGGTCAGACACGGAGTTGGTTCTAGAATTTTGACCGAGTCGGTCGTAAAGTGGTGGGAAACGTGTGTGAGGGTGAAGAGTACGAATTAAGTTGGTCAAGAGACTCTGAAAAGTTGTTAAAAGGAATAACGTCGTGTTAAATTATAAATATATATATATATATGTAAACCTAATTTCCAAGTTAAATGACTTATGTATACCCTGTAAATGAATATATTTGGATCTAACGTCCAAGTTAAGTGATTTATATGCGTTTGATAAAAGAATATATGTGTAGCCATAAACTAATTTTAATGACTTATGTGTACTTTGTAAATGACTATATTTGGACCTAACGTTTAAGTTAAGTGACCTATGTGTGTTTGATAAAAGTATATATGTGTAACCACCAACTAATTTTAATGACTTATATGTACTCTGTAAATGAAAATATTGGGAAACAACGACAAAAATAAGTTAGTGTGTGGTTGTTAGAATTAAAAATTAGTTTAAATATAAAACAAACAAAGAGTGTTTTATTTTAAAGGTGTGACAGGTGTGTGTGGTGTTTAAAGTAAGTGGATGAAAAGTTTTACAACACCCTCTTAGACCGGACCATTCACCAAACTTCGAGATGCAGGCGAATGTTTTTCTGAAGCAAATCGGTAAAGAAAAAGTATGATGTTGTTGGAAATGCCATAACATGGTTCTATGCCATCGAGGGCTGGTGCTGTGGGCTACCATATGTTCCAACTTTTTAGACCAGTCTGTTGTGTTTCTTGTAGGGGTTTTTATTTCCAGGAAGCGTGTCTCCTAGTCCTTAAAAGGACAAGGCGATCTCTTTAAATTTGACCGCTCCTGAAAACTTGTCCTACAAAGGGGGTCGTTGCCGTGCTTCCTCTGAGTTCAAAGGGAGGAACAACGTCGTTTTATTCGGCCTTCTCCTGATGTCTTCACTTGGGCTTCCGTGGGGGCCAGGTGATGCTTAGCTATCCGTCGTCCATAAAAAATTAAAACACGTCTTGTTTCCTTTATGAATATGATTTTATTATATTATTCAGGATTTTCCTGGGGTACTTCCTCCAGGGACTGTGAATTTAGACTGCGGCCCGGAGATCACTTGACTATTCCTTTATAAAGGAAAAGGAATCGAAAATTGTATCCCAAAGATACACATTTTCGTGCAACAATCTCGATCTTTTGGATATTTCGAGGGAGATGTTGTATTTACATAATATAAGAAATCAATTTCTTGAATTCTTACGAAACTATTACGCAGATGTGTGATTGTATCTGCTTTTGAGTTTTTGTTTGTTTAACTCAATGGATATTTTGGGATAGAGATAACGATCTCTGAATTTTGGATTTGGGTGATGCTGTGGAGCAAATGTAGAACAATAAACGAATATTGGATTCGTTTATTGTGAATTTTAATTTTAATTTTGATTTTGGATTTAATTATGCCGTGGGGGCAAATGTTATGCGATAAACGAATGTTTGATTCGTTTATTGCGAATTTTGGATCATATTTGGGTTTTTTCAGGCTTTGATAGGATTTTGGGTTTTAGGGTAATATTGCTGGGATTTTGGATTAGGAATGGGGGAAAAAGATGGTAGGGCTTTTTGGAGCACTACATCCTCCCCTCCTTGAAAAAAGAAAATTGATCTTTATGAGATTAATTTTCTGGAAAATGGTGTGATTGGGAATAAGGATGATGGTATCGTGATTCCGTTACATAGGCCTAATCTCTTTGATCTCTTTTTTTTTTACATAGTAGCTTTAGGTATACAATATTATTATAAATGTGTAATTTTTGTACTTTGTTTTTTTCTTAATATTAATGTATTCGTATTTATGGTCGTGTATCGAAGTTTCCACGACGGTTATTTATATAATAAAATATTTTCTTTTGAAATTTTGTACAAATGTAGTGGTCCTTCTCTCAGGTAGCGTGTCTTCTTATCCTGAAAAGGACGTAAGATCTCTTAAAGACCGCTCCCGACGGGACCCGTTGCGGTTGCCGCCGTGCTTCCTCGAACCTCGAGGGAAGAGCAGCTACCGGTCGTCGAGTAGGAAGAATCGGCCAAGCGCAATAAAATGTTTTTTATTTTATTTTAAATTTATTTTATTAATTTATTTTCTGGCGTCCTTACATCTAGAACGCCAATTGAGACTGAACTTCGAATCTGAAATTCATCACACTTATAAAGAGAAACAAATCGAAATTTGTATCTCGAAAATACACAATTTCCTACAAAAATCCCGATTTTGGAATCCTGAGTGCGATGCTCAGTGTTTATTTAAGATAAGGATTCAGTTTCCTGAATTCCTATGAAACTATTGTGCAGATGTGGATATGTAAATGAATTCGGGTTTTTGTTTGTTCACTTTGATGGATTTTACCAAATTGAGATAACGTATCTCTGGTTTTAGAATTTAGATGATGCCGTGGGGCAAATGCAAGACGATAAACGAATATATGATTCGTTTATTGTGAATTTTGATTTTAATTTAGTTTTTTAGATTAAATTATGCCGTGGGGGCAAATGTTAAGCGATAAACGGATGTTTGATTCGTTTATTGCCAATTTTGGGTCTAGTTTGGATTTTTTCGGGTTTTGATTGAATTTCAGGTTTTAGTGTATTACTGCTAGGATTTGGATGTAGGTGTGGGGGAAGGAGATGGTAGGGCTTTTCAGAGCACTACACAAATACAATTTTGTTTTTAAGGTTTGAATTTTCTTAGTATAGGTGTGTTTAACAGTAGTTGTTGGTTATCCAAAAATAAAGTTTTCTTATATAAAGTATTTTATTTTTAATTTAAGGGTATATTCGTTTAGTTTGGTTTAGGTTATATGTACAATAGACATTTGGTTTTAAAATTTCATATAATTTGTTTTTTTGTTTTTTTTTTTTTTTTTTTGGTTAAACCTTGTATTAGAAGGAAACATTTAATTCTAAAAATTTTCGTTTTGATTTAAAGTAAATATTTTCTTATTTTCTGAGTATAAGTTTAATTGTAGAATGTTTTATAATTACATAAGTATTTGTATTATTTTAACATTATTTCGTATTGTAACTTTTGGTTTTTTTTTTCTTGTTTTGGTGTATTACAATAAATTTTTATTATTTACATATATTATCTATTTCTGTTTTTTTTTCTTCATATATATAGTGTTTTTTTTTTCTTTTATAACTTAAGATTATTACAAAAATTGTTTGTTTATTTATTTAAGTTAGTGGTGGTTGATTAAAATATTTGTATAATACATTTTTTTCGATAGTCAATATTTGTTTATAGTATAGTTTTGAAACTTCTATTTTTGAAACATGAGTTATGTGGAGATTTAATTTCTGTTATATTTTATTTATTGTCTCCTGAATTGGTAATACAGTTATATTATTTATATATTTTCTTTGTTTATTTTATCTCTCTATTTCGTTTTTGAACAATAAATTTTTAGAGGTGAATTTAACATTATTGGTTGTATATTTATTTTCTTTATAGATATATTTTTGTTTTGTTTGTTTATATGTTGTATAATATTTACAAGATTATTTATTCGTGTAGCAGTATTTGAAAAGAAAATTTTGCAGGCAAATTTTAAATATATTATCGTAGTATTTTGGTACAGTTACTTTACGATTTTTTTTTTGTGTTTACTATACGTGTATGCATTTATCTATTTCTTTTTTTTTTTGTAAGGTTATCTATAGATATATACATTTGCCTTCCTTCAACTTTTATTTTTTCTTTTTGGAGTTTCTTATCGGTGATTTCCTAGACCACAAATAGTTTTATATTATTGTTGTGGACTATTCGATTCCTTTTCCTATTCTGAGGATTGAATTTTCTTCGGATAGGATCTTGACAATTTCGTAGGGGCCTTTCCCCATGGAGGTTAACTTGTTAGGTCTTGAGTGATTCTTTAATAGAACCTTGTCGCCAACATTAAATTTCTTACGGCCTACTTTTTGGTCGTAGTATACCTCAGATTTTTGTTTTTTCTCTATCAGTATTCCCTTAGCTGTACGATAACCATGTTGTAGTCGCATTTTTAATTCGTTTGCGTAATGGCCGTAGTTATAAGTGCTTTCGGGGTTTTGTCTGAGAGAACTGGGTATTTCGGCTGGGAAACCATATAGTAATTCATGCGGCGTGTAGCCTGTATTACTGTGGGGTGTAGTATTATACACGAACATTGCGTAAGATATCCAGGTGTCCCAGGTGAGAGGATCCTGGTTTACATAGTGGTGGAGGTATTCCACCAGAGTTCTATGGCTCCGTTCTAGTGCTCCATTCGTTTGTGGATGGTAGGGTGCTGTGTTTAGTTTTCTCATTTTAAGTAAGGAACAAATGTCCTTAAAAAGTGCGCTGAGAAAATTTGCACCTCGGTCGGTTAATAGAGAAGACGGTATGCCGTGCTGGCAGACAATATTTTCAACGAAAATCCTTGCCACTTCCTTAGTTTCGGCGCTGGCTAGAGCGTAAGCTCCTGAGAATTTAGTCAAGTCGCTTTGAAACGTTAGTAGGTATTTATTTCCATTATAGCTGACTGGTAATGGTCCTACTATATCTAAAGCAACTCTTTCAAAAGATTTGGTGCTTGTTGTGGTTATCTTCATAGGAATTCTAGGATTTCTTCCACTTTTGTTTATCTGGCAGGAGGCATATTTTCTAATATACGCCGCAACGTCATCGGTCATTGTGCGCCAGTAATATTTTTGTTTCAATCTTTTGATTGTTCGGGTGGCCCCTTGGTGTCCTCCGAAAGGTGAGTTATGGTATTCCGCGAGTAACTTTTGTATTTCGTTAGGATATGTTAGAAGCTTCTTTTTATTGGAGAAAACGTACATTGTCACGTTGAGGTGAGCAAAAGTTTCTTTTAGCAAGTTATTGAGTGCTACTTTTGATTCGTTTTCTATGAAGGGCACTAAAATTCCAATGGAATTGAAATTCCGGTCTTCGCAAATCTTCTTCAGATCAATAAGGGAACTCTTAACGGTTTCCTGGTCGCTTAGGTTTCTGAAAGGTACTGGCAATGTGATGGCGCATAACCCATCTTGCTCATGAAACGTAATTTTACCTACGTCTGGCTTGGTGAAGTTTGGAATTCTTCCTGCCAGGTTTTCTTCCTCAGCAGAGTCTATCAATGGGAGTATTATGATACGTAGTTCAAGTCCAGCCACATCTTCTTCGAGTTTGGCTTTACTTCGTGTGGTGACGAGGATATTATTTTTGATGGGATCGACTGGGGTAGTCGTTGTTATACGGCTGAGAGCATCAGCATTTGCATTTTGCTTTCCTTTTTTATGGACGATTGTGTACTCATACTCTTCGAGTAGAATTCTCCATCGCATAAGTCTGGGTGTAGGATCCTTTCGTCCTATAAGCCACTGTAGGGAGCTATGGTCAGTGACTATAGTAAACTTTCGTCCGTAAACATATGCTCGGAACTGGGCTAATGCAAAAACGATTGCTAGTAATTCCTTTTTAGACGTCGTATACCGTGTTTCGGCGTCGTTTAAGGTTCGGCTAGCAAAAGCAATAGGTTTATCTTGGCCTATTGTGCCTTGAGATAGCACTGCTCCTAACGTAACATTGCTAGCGTCAGTGGTTATTATAAACTCCCGGTTAAAGTCTGGATATGCCAATATTGGTGGGGTTATAACCTTTCTTTTTAAAGTTGTGAATGCCTCATCACAAAAGGCATCCCAATGAAATGGAACATTCGTCCGAAGTAATCTGCTTAATGGTTTTGCAAGTTCGGCGAAATTAGGGATACATTTTCTGTAGTAGCCTACAAAACCGAGAAGAGATTTTACGTCTTTTTGTTTCTTGGGCGTTGGAAAAGTTTTTACCGCTTTAGTTTTTTCTGGATCTGGTTTTATACCTTCCTTTGAAATAACATGCCCCAAGTAGGTGAGCTCCTTCCTTATGAAGTGACACTTTTCTGGTTGTATTTTCAGATTGTGTCTTTGTAATCGCTCGAAAATTCTGGTAAGTCGGGAATTGTGATCGTTCAGATCGTATGCGTAAATTACAATATCATCTACATAGACGAAACATTCTATTCCTTGGAGACCCATGAGTACATTGTTCATAAGCCTCTGGAATGTGGCGGGTGCGTTTTTAAGTCCGAAGGGCATTCGATTATATTCGTAATGTCCGAAGGGTGTGCTAAACGCTGTTTTTGCCTTGTCTCTATTGTCCATGCGTATTTGGTGAAAACCATTTGCTAAGTCTAATGTGCTAAAATATTTAGCTTTTCCTAGCTGGTCCAAAATATCAGTAATATTGGGCAATGGATATGCATCTCCGACTGTTATTTTATTGAGTGCTCTAAAGTCGACAACTACTCTCCACCGTTTTGTCCCATCAGGTCCTGCCTTCTTGGGTACTAGTAAGAGAGGGGAATTCCAAGGACTGAAACTTGGTGGTACCACGCTATCCTGAAGCATTTCATTCACCTGTTTATGGATTTCTTGCTTCGAGCTATCTGGGAGGCGATATGGTCTTATGTAAAGTGGGGGCTTTCCTTCTTCAGTGATGATCTGATGCTCTATGGCGTCAGTGTGTGTGAGATGGTCGCCCTCTAAGTAAAAGAGATCGTTAAATCTGCGGCAGACGTCTAGGATAGATTTCCTTTCTTCCTGGTTACAATGACGCAACTCTAGGAGTGATTCTAGCCGTTCAAGCCTATTTTTTAGAAGGTTCTTAGTTTCATCCGCCTGTAACACATTGTAGTCATCCAGATCTTCCCATTCGACTTCTATGTCGTTGGTGCTTACTTCTTGATCGGTGTCTAATGTGTTCATTAGTAATACCTTTATTTTGTTGTCCTGTGGTGTTGTCAAACTATTACCCAGATATATCCTTGGCATGATCTCGGATTTTTTAATAATCAGTTCTTGACTGGATTTTTCTTTAAAGGGAATCTCCATTATTTGTTGAGATCGTGAATGCAATTTTTTGTAGTCGACCGTGGTGTTTTGTTTTATTTTTACTGAGGATATTAGAGTTCCAGGTTCATGTTGTCCTGAACTTAGTTTTTCAGCAGTTTCCTTAACTTTTTCGTTACCACAAACTTTATTTAAATGGGAAGAGGAAGATTCAAGGGTGGTTGGTTTCGTTGTGTTTGTCACAGCATCAGATCCAGCCCGTAGACAAACGGATTCGGATGTTGACTCACGAACGGTGTTATCCAATTTTTCATGAATGCCTGTATTTTCCGTACACCTCGTAAGGCGTGGCATTCTGAATATTTTCCCTGACCTCATTTTTATTTCCTAAAAACTGCTCGAGTTCTACAATAATTCTCTTCTTTACAGCGAATTTAGGGAATCCCTTTTTAAAGTTTATGTGGCACTGGTGCTTCGTGAGTAAATCGCTTCCCAGTATGCCATCGTGTTGGAAGCTTACATTTTTGCCTATCACAAAAAGGTTATGCTTAAAGGGTATGGAGTGCCTGTCTGTTCTAAATTCGAATTTTCCTAATGCCTTTCCACATGTGCTGACCGTTTTTCCAGCAATGGTGGATATGGTTACTGGGTCTGAATTTTCTACAGATCGTTCAATATATTGATTATTTAATTTGATCAGGCTGATGTCGGCGCCTGTATCGATGAGGAAAGTCATGTATGGTTTATCCGATGGATTAAATTTTACACGTATTACTGGCTCCTTAAATTCAGGGCAGAAAAATACGCGCATTTGAAAATTTACATAGGGATGGGGTGTATATCGGCGATTGTCTGCACTCGAGAAGGATTGCCGTTGCTCGCTGCCCGAGTGAGTTCGTTTCCCTGTTGTTGATTGGATACCCTGTTAATATTTTGATTTTGTCGGGTATTTCGATTTTCAATGCCGGGCGAGTTTGTTATTGTCCTATTTTGAGATTGATTGGGCTGAGTTCTGAAAGGATTTCTACTCGTTGAAGGTTCGTCCTGGTTTCGCATACGAGCTAACCTGGTTCTGCACTCTGCCTGAGTGTGATTATACTTCCGACAGTATGTGCATTGGAGACGTTCAACCTCAGTCTTAATGCGTTGGGGGACGAAATTTGAAAAATTTGTGTTGCGATAACAAGTCGCAGTAGTATGTCCCCTCTTGTTGCATGTTCGACAAACAATTGGTTGGTTATTTCTCCTGAAATTGTTAGTGGAAGTTACCATTGTGTTATCGCTGTTCAATCTTTGAGATTGTTCCAAAGCGTAGCTAATGGCCGCTTTCAGATTTGAAGCCCTATGTGGTTTTACTAAGATTTTGAGGCTGGAATTTCGTATCCCACCCTCAAACGTATTTAAAGCGAGTCTTTGATTTTCAGCCAGAAGATAAGTTCTGACTGCAGGATCAGATGAACTAGCGTATGTGGCGCTATCCAATTCATGCAGGTGGTGTGTGAGTCTATTTGAAAATTCCTTCACACCCTCCTTGCTATCCTGTTTTGTTGCCAATAAGTTATTTTGGGCAGCAGACCTAGAGATTAGAACTTTAAATTCTCCCTCCAATTCGGATACCAAATCTTTCCAAGTAGAAATAGTTTTATGTTTGATGCAGTCTCGCGCCGGTCCCTGTAATCTGGTTTTGACCACCCTTAGAATAAAGGATTTCTGATTGTCTTCTTGTGCTTGTGAGAACAAAATGTCTCCACAAGAGACGAAACCCTCTAATTCGTCAGGATTACCGTTAAATACAGGCACGAGTCCCAGTATGTCGCTTAATCCGAATCCGTAGTTCATTCTAGAACTCTGTTCGCGTATTTCCGTTCGTAACGTTTCCGACGTTTCGTCCTCGCGATTTTGTATGAGCTCGGGCTCAGGTCTCTACGAACGCGTACCCGGTTTATTTTTGTCGCTCACGACATATTTGTGAAACAGACCTTCCCAAATGATGGTGAAAAGGGGTAGAGAACCAAGACATGAGACCTTCATTATTGTTGGGTAAGATGGCCAAGAGAAAAGACAAGACCAACGACAAGAGAAATGTCTTCAAACTCAGTTAGTTTTGATCCTATTAGAAAGTCTTTGTTCTACTTAAGGTGAGAGAATCCACCCTTTCGCCCTATGGAAAAAGTGTCTAAACCTAAAATAGATTTTCGAAGAGCCTCAGATGAGTCAAAGGAAAAGATTCAACCCAAAGAAAATTTTCCAAACAAGACGCTAAGGACAAGGACCAAGAATTTTGATTTTTTCGTTATTGTTTTAGCTTGTCACGTAAGAAAAATCTTCCCAAAAGAAAATGTATGTATATATGTTTATGTGTATATTAAATTAAAATATATATCAAAAAATAAATAATAAAACCAAATTTGTAGTTAATTTTTGGGTGGGGCCTTTTATTTTGTCCCCTTTTTGAAGAATAAAATGTTGATATTTTGGGAAAAAGTTTTTGGAAAAAATGTGTATATGTATATATGCGTGAAAAAAGTTTTGAAAATTGTCAAAAAATATTTGTTTTTTTAAAAATGCGTTTAAGAAAGATACGTTTAATAAGAAAAATGTATTTAAAATGTTTGCCTCTACTAGCCGAGTAAGTGTAAGTAAGTGCGTACTTGTATATTGTATATGTTTGTGTGAGAGAAAAATTTCTTTTATTAATTATATTTATCACTTTGGGCTTTTTTTTATGCGTATACTCTTCTTGGAAAAATGAGAACAACTTTGTTTATTATTCTTAAAAAAACAAGTTAAATTTAAATGCACTTGCACAAATTATTAATAAGCTTTATCCCCGTATAAAAAGAACAATTAAAATAAATATTCAATTTATTCTTGGCGTCCTCTTTAGTTAACAATTCAAACATTTTAAAAATTTACTTATTTGGGAGCCAATTACCAAGACAAAAATGACAAAAATGTCAAAACTGAATTTAATTTTAGTTCACGTTTTGTTTCAAATAACTTACATTTATATCTCTTTTCACTTTTTAATAAATAAAAATTTAATACCTGTGGTTTCTGGATCTAATGCAGATTTGTAGGGTGTCCTGTCGTCACTGGATCTAGCTGCTTGGTCCTGGTGTTGTGCTCCTAGTTGTTTTTCGTCACTGTTGTACAAGGAAAAGATTTTTCCTCTTTTCCACTGGATTGTCGACGGGACTCGTAGCTGTCATATACTTAGCACTTTTTGATTTTCTCTACAGCCGGTATCTAAGCCCCAGGCAACGCTTGTAAGGTTTACTTTGTTTCAAAAAAAGATTTTAAATGTCACTATTCATTCCGGTGTTGTAAGCCCCGGAAATACGCTTTAAAAATGTCACTTTGCCGGTGTTCAACAGTCTTCGGTATCCTCCTGAATCACCTCGTTGCTTCAGCAGTTTTCCTCTTCTGCGGTAGGGGATTGTTGGATAATCCACGAGTATTCTTCTTCTGTGGTAGGCGGATTTTGGGTATCCCTCGCGCTGTCACCAAAATTGTTATGTTTCTTGTAGGGGTTTTTATTTCCAGGAAGCGTGTCTCCTAGTCCTTGAAAGGACAAGGCGATCACTTAAAATTTGACCGCTCCTGAAAACTTGTCCTACAAAAGGGGTCGTTGTCGTGCTTCCTCTGAGTTCAAAGGGAAGAGCAACGTCCTTTTATTCGGCCTTCTCCTGATGTCTTCACTTGGTCTTCCGTGGCAGCCAGGTGATATTTAGATATCCGTCGTCCATAAAAAATTAAAACACGTCTTGTTTCTTTTATGAATATGATTTTATTATATTATTCAGGATTTTCCTGGGGTACTTCCTCCAGGGGCTGTGAATTTAGACTGCGGCCCGGAGATCACTTGACTATTCCTTTATAAAGAAAAAGGAATCGAAAATTGTATCCCAAATATACACATTTTCGTGCAACAATCTCGATCTTTTGGATATTTCGAGGGAGATGTTGTATTTACATAAGATAAGAAATCAATTTCTTGAATTCTTACGAAACTATTACGCAGATGTGTGAATGTATCTGCTTTTGAGTTTTTGTTTGTTTAACTCAATGGAGATTTTGGGATAGAGATAACGATCTCTGAATTTTGGATTTGGGTGATGCTGTGGAGCAAATGTAGAACAATAAACGAATATTGGATTCGTTTATTGTGAATTTTAATTTTAATTTTGATTTTGGATTTAATTATGCCGTGGGGGCAAATGTTATGCGATAAACGAATGTTTGATTCGTTTATTGCGAATTTTGGATCATGTTTGGGTTTTTTCAGGTTTTGATAGGATTTTGGGTTTTAGGGTAATATTGCTGGGATTTTGGATTAGGAATGGGCGGAAAAGATGGTAGGGCTTTTTGGAGCACTACAAGTCCACCAGCCAAGCTCTGAAACAGTGTCCAAGACCTGCCCTGCCTATTTAACGTAGCTTGTAGGATGGGCTGGTAGTATTTCACCGAGTGGCTGTACGTTGGGATCCAATTTGGCACTATCACGGGTTTTGAACTTCGTATCATTGCAAGAAATGCCGTTTAATTGTGTAATCCGATAGACAAGCATGTTCACAAAACTTAAATTTGTTTTACTTTTTTCAGTACAAGTACTTCCAGGGCTTTATAATTGGCGAATTTGTAAAACAATAACCAACTTAGGGGTCGTTGTAGGGGGTTGTCTCAAAATGTTAGGCTCACCTTAAATGAGAAAAATATTTTTTTTTTAAATTAAGTTTTTTTTCCAGTTAAGTTTTTGGAATATCATAAATACTCTTCAACAGTAAAAGCAAAAACTCCTAGGTTATGAAAACCAATGTGCGTTTCAATATCCATCAATATAATTATCATCATCGGCACAACAGCCAGAATCGGGTCTTGGCCTTATTTAACAAGCCTGAATCCATCAATATAATACCATATGCATTTAGTGCCTCTTAGTAAACCCATTTTTTGTTTCTTTCTTTTCTTCCTTACAAAACTTGTTTTTATATATTTGTTAACCAGGAATAAAATACCACTTTGTTCAATTTTGTAGTGGTAAAAAAACAAACACATGTTTTCATAGTGGATGTCTCATTCCAATACTCCCCATCAATTGTGCACTGCCGCAGAATAACCGGACTCTTTAAACAAAAAATAATACAAATCTAGTTTCCAAATGTTCGGGTTGCGTTAGAATAATCGAAATGGTATGCGAAAGGATCTTCCTGGTTCTATTCGCAAAAAAAAGGGAACTAAATTCTCTAAAGAACTGGCACCCACAGTCGATATGTGCCACAAAACCGCCCTGTTCATCTTTGTCGCTTGGCGAAGGTGCTCAGCATTGGTGGGATGCCCAACAATAATTTCTTCTTCTTTTTTTTTATAGATACTTTTGTAAAGTGCCAGCGAAATATGAATCATGTGTAAGGATGCGCTGCACACGTTACGCGGGGGCTTTTTTTTTTGCTGAACACAGGATCACCCATGAAGTGTTCTCCTGGAGGGTATGATGTCCATTGCTATTGTTCGCGGTACCCCGTGCCCGGTACTTGCTGTGTCCTCTTGTACTGTTGTTTGTGTATTTAACGTAAATGCAATTAAAACTACATGTATGGATGTATAACAGTTTTAATTTCCCTCGCACTGATGACTTCGTGGGAGAGGTCCAGTCTCCTATGGGTAGCCTTCACATGCGCCCTTCGCCTCCTTTTTCTTCTTTTTTTTTGTACCAAACATTTGTCCACTAGATTTTTTGCTCTATTTACCTGAACTGCATCCGTGCGCAGTTGACTATCCCACTTTTTTGCAGCGAATTTTAACCCTGAGCTATAGAAGTAATGAAAATGTTTGCCAGAGTCTTAACGAGTTTTTTCGAGCCACAGAAAATGTTTGCAAATAATATCAATATGAAATAGATTTGAAAGGTAGGCGGAATTTTGCCAATTTATTGGAAAACTGCTTGTGACATGTTAGACGAAGTTGTGATGAGGTTGGCTATTCGATGCCGATGTTGATGAAGAGAACAGATATGATAAAAATAGTAAAGAAAAGAAGCAATGACAGACATCGCAGAATAAATCACGAAAGTCGATCAAAGCCTCGGTGTTATTATTATTTATTCAACCTCTGATTCAGTCCTGAAAATTTTATTTAAGACTTTTATTTACACGAGACGCGAACATACGATATTAGATAGAATATACTCTAGGGTTTTCCAATAGGGACTTGACAACTTTTTTTCGGTAGTAAATTTGTATAATTTGCAGACGTTGTTCGTTCGTGTACTTAATCACGACGAAAATGTTGAGTTTACTAAATAAATTGACAGTAACAGTTCGATGATTAGTGAAAGGGTGAGTACACAAATTAAATTCAAAGTTGTCAGCTCCCTATTGGAAAACCCGATATTAATCGGTAGTCGACATATTTACCCAATTTAAAAATAGTATTACTGAACTATTATAATAATAGGAAACCTTCACACGCTACCCTTTCCTAAACTTAACTCACTCAAGCATTCGAAATAAACCATTGGAAAAGACAACCTGAAGATACATAGAGACCAACGTTGCGATACATGTTTTCGTATAAGTAATAAGGTGGTACCAGATATAAACGACTGGGCTTCTAGCGGCTAATGCCTCTAGAACCGGTGTCAATCTCTCCGGCAAAGATGCTTCCATAATTTTGTTTCCAGAATACTTTGATATTTTATTTTGGTGAATATTGCAGTTTTTTTTTTCTTTTTGAGTTAGTAAGTTATTCTCTTGCTGATTCTTAGCACTATTTCCCACCTATTTCGCTGATTGTTTATATATCGTTTTTCTTTCGCTGATTTTTAGCAGTGTTTTACATTCACCTTGTTTATTTTTTATTTTTTCTGATTTGTTGCTTATTAAATATGTATCGTTTTGGGTTATTTTCCTATTGTTTCCAGTTCAATCTCTATTGAGCCTCACCGGTCACGTGTATAGTCTGTTTTCTTACGGATTCTCACAGTAAGAATCCTACCAGCTGCGCCACTAAAGTATTTCCTGGCGAAGGGTAGTTAGAATATACTTTGAAGAAAATAACAATTGTTTTATCTGTTATACACAAGTTTTATATTCAGCAACTTTATCTTACTAAACTAACTTCTAACTAACTCGAGTACCGTTTTGTCACTCTCTTATAATTATTTACTTATGTTGTAAATTTATCTACTTTACAACACCCTTGTCGCCACGAATTCAATGATTTCTCTTGAGCGGGTTTAAGAAATCAAATATGTTCTCATCGTACTAAAGAAACAAAAGCATAAGCAACAATTCCCTCAAAATATCTTCATATGCATTGTATGATTATAACTTCCGGAAATTTGCTTAACCAAATTCCCATCCAAATTCCTAGTAACACCACTCCATTTGAAATCCACGACAAATTCAATCTGCTCTTTCTAGAATTTTTAACGAATTTCATGTACAAATCTCGAAGAGATTTTGTATAAAAGAGCGATGCGGCCTGATTTCGATGATCACAGTCGACCCCATAGTGCGATCAAAATCAATTCAGTGAACACAAAACCAATAAATGAAGAATCAGGATAAAATAGCTGGCATGACACAGGGAGTCGTTTTTATAATTTAAATCATATTCTACTTCTTTTTTTCTTTTCATTTAAATTTGCAGTTAACGTGTTGCCACCGGCTGTACGCCAATATTGTCCCCAGCTTCAGTTAATGAAACTGTGGAAAACGCCTCAGTTCACCCCACTGCATGATAAGCCGTTCCTTCGGAGAAATCGTGCCCACCGAAGGTAATATCATCCGCAACCCCAGAACCAAAGACCGCTTCAAATCCAAAGCGCAAACAGCGGTCATGGTCGACCCACCTGCTTTAAAAAAAAAAAGAAGCAGCAACCAGGAGTCCTTGCATGAGACCTCAACCTGAACGAGTTTGTCGGTGATATGAATCGACTAGGAATCTCCAACTTTAGGGCAAAGCCCCTGAATTCAACCCTCAATAATATCGTAACCTACGACAGGCAGACATCCTGTAAGGTTAACACACCCTCAATACCAGAGAGTTGAGTTATTACACTTTCACCCTGGCCAACAAAAAGTCAAGAACTATTCTTTTAAAACGAGTCGCTGTCTCTCAGGGAATGAACGATATCATTATTGCCCCTGAGGCAACATTTCTCCACGCCCAATTCACTGAGGTTATAAAATGCTGTCCCACACAACGGTTTGTGAAAATCCGACCGGAGAAGTACAGCAGGGTGAACATATGGAAGCCAAAACTTGCCCCAGGGACTGACATAGACTCCATAATTTGGACAATGTTGTTTCCAGTCTTGCATCAGCAAGTTGTCTTCGAGCTATTTCCTAGCAGTGAAACGCCTCAATGCAGACGCTGCCAACGTTTCGGACATGTTTCCCGCAACTGCAACATAAACCGCCGTTGCGTCCGTTATGCAAAAGCCCATGGTATTAGCAAGTACGAAGTTACACCAGCAAAATATGATCCCACAACAAATGTGTAGAATGAAATGACGTTGCCAATTTGCTGCAACTGCGCCATGAAAGGACATCCGGCCAGTTACAGGAACTGTCCTAAATATAAAGAGTAAGTCCAGAGATCTAAGGAGACGCGCTAAACAAGTAACCAAGTCAAACTTCGGTGAGCAGGCCACACAAAACTTCATCCAAAAAAGATGTACATTTGCTTTTTGATAAGGTTTAAGGAATCCAAACAAAGAATGTGAAAACTCTCCCCCAAAAACATATTCAAGTCCCTAAGTGATCCTCTGATATGACAACAGAACGCTACGAATTCTCTCTACGAATAAGTTATCCTTATAAAAGCCAACACCCTTGTTTCGCTATCAAACCACTTATAATAATAATCTCTGATTTCATAGAGGATAATCGGCCAGAGGTGTCTTGTAACCGATAATACGTTGCATCCATGTCACTGCCCTGTATTTCCAAACTTATCCATGATTCGAATAGATCGGACCCTCACGGGCGGCACACCATCAACGAAGGTGGCATCTGTATACTAGTTAATAGCCGACTTCGCCACGAAGATATTGACCTCCAACATTTCGAGTCCAGGTCTCCGCGGCTGAACTGCATCTAGCTAATAACGGTAGGGTGCATATATACTCCGTATACCACTCGCATAAAACCCAAAATAGATTATAATGACAGTTCACCCGGAGCTTTCGACTGCGTTTGACGTGTTCATCTCGGTCGCGAGTTCTCATTACAACCATTCCCAAACGCGATAGATCGCCTGATACCGGGGACAATTGCTTGTCCTCGGATAAAAAACTTCGTTCCACTATGCATCCAACAAGTGGGCTTGGTAAAAACCCCTACCGTAATAAATTCACTCCCCTACAATGCCATCCAGATACAGATAATTCTGAAATGGACGAAACTGATTCGCCAATAATCAGAAAAGTGTATGTGCCACCAATCAAAGTGCTGCAAAAATCACCAGAATATGTGCATAGCCTCATGAAAAAGCTTAAAATATCCAGTTATTCAATAAAAAAATTAACAATTGGTATAAAAATAATGTTCGGAACTATTGAATCATTTAATATTGTGTTAGAAAAACTAAAAGAGGATAACTGTCAATATTTTTCTCATGATATTAAAAGTGCTAAAACTTTCAAAGTTATTTTGTATGGACTGGATGATATAAAAACTAATGAACTCAAAGCTGAACTCATTTCGCTTGGCTTAAAATGTTCTGATGTTAAAAAAATTGAAAAAAAACATGATAAATTTACTGACTTTTTTTATCTCATTTACTTTGAAAATGGAACAATTAAATTAAGTGAACTTAAAAAAAATTATCGCTCAATTTTTCATACCCAAGTGAGCTGGAACTTCCAAAGGAAAAACAAAGGTAAGGTGACACAATGCTTTAATTGTCAAATGTTTGGACATGGTGAGAGAAATTGTCACATAAAAACATATTGTGCTACTTGCGCTGGTTCACACAAAACAAGCGAATGTAATAACGCTTCGGTAAATAAATGTGCCAACTCCAGCGGCAATCATAAAGCTACTGACGTCACATGCACCAGTAGATCTAAATACTTAGAAATAAAAGAAAGATCATCTGGAAGATCCAAGATCCATCCAAGAACTCATTTCGCTGCATCAACTCAAATTTCTAATCATCAAGCTTGCCAAAAACCGATTTCGTTTGCCTCTATGAGTGATTTTCCTACGCTTCCACAGCCACAGCGACGACTGGGACTGACCAATGCTCCGAGCAAAAGCTTTCCAAATTCAAGCCCGCAAATTCAAAGTTTACCACCAACAATTAATGCATGGGAAAATGACTCACGCGGCGCTTCTTCATCAAACAATAACAATAATTTACCCAACAACAATTCAGCACTCTTCACAATCGAGGAACTAAATTCCTTGTGCATGGAAATGATCTCAAATTTATCAGTTTGTAAAACGAAAATAGAACAATTTAATGTGATCGCGCATTTAGCCACTAAGTTTTTATACACTAATAATGTTAAGTCCCCCGCTTGGTAGAAACCTTGACGTGGTGCGGGGGCTTAAACTACGATGAATCGCTCAGGCTATGCTGACGGAAGCATACGCTTCCAGTGGGGCCACCCATGTCAGACAGGCTAGCGAGGAGTAACACACAAAGATCTACCGCCCCTAATCCAGGGTGTTACGCGTCACCGTGCCCATTGGATGGTTTGCAGCCAGGGGTATACCGGCTGTATTATAACGGCGCCTCTCTGACACCGGGTCGAATCAGAGCAGTAAGCAGACCTTACCATATCAAAGAGGGGCTCTGATATGGCGGACCATTTGAAACCCCAGAGTGATCCAATGAAATGAATGATCAATACACCAAAAACAATCTCACAAAAAACCCGGTAGGCGTAGGTGTGATGAGCCAACACTACCATAAGGGAACAAATCATCAGGAAAACACCGACTCGGCAAAAAGAAGACGTAGGGAAAAACGGAAAAAGCGGGATATACGCGTCGGGACGTGGAATGTTCGAACGTTATATAAACCAGGCGCGATACAGACGGTGGTAGAAAACGCGAAACAATATAAAATGGACATCGTCGCGCTCCAGGAAGTTCGACTCCCACATCAAGTAATCGAAACCAACGGGTTTACACTGGTGTGTGGAGGTACCGATACACATAACCTCGGAACTGGCTTCATCATAAGCAAGAAGATTACGCCCCATGTAAAAGATGTGCAATTCATTAATGACCGAATGTCTGTGCTAAAAATACAGGGCCGATGGTACAATTATGTATTTATAAACGTACACGCCCCAACAGAATCTGCGGACGAAGAAACGAAGGACACGTTCTACGAGACCCTAGAGGATGTATTTCATGGGATCTCATCATTCGATGTTAAAATCCTCCTCGGGGACCTCAATGCGAAAATTGGAAAGGAAGATATCTTCCAACCAACTATAGGTAAAGAAAGCCTACACGACGTGTCAAATGATAATGGAATTCGAATTATCACGTTCGCAGCGTCAAAAGATCTGTTAGTAAAAAGCACGATGTTCAAGCACAAGGAAATTCATAAAGCCACATGGATATCACCCGACGGCGTAACGCGTAACCAAATAGACCACTTCCTCATAGACAAAAGACACCACTCGAATATCCTTGACGTAAGAGCATATAGAGGAGCAGATTGCGACTCCGATCATCTTCTAGTGATTGGCAAAATCAGGAGTCGCCTCGCAGCAATCCCACATGGGCAGTCACGGGAGACAAGCAAAAAGTTCGACACTGATAAACTGAAAGACCTACGCAAAAGGGCTGAATATCAAGACGAGCTAACGAATAGATTTAGCATTCTAGAGAATGTGAGCAGTGAGGAAGGGGAAGCTAATAGTGTGAACACTAAATGGACATCGATCAGAGACACAATCAAACTAACAGCCCAAAAGGTATTAGGATTTAAGAAAACAATTAAGTCCAAACCTTGGTTTGACGATGAGTGCAGGGCGAAGATCGAAGAACGTAAACGCCTCAGAGTGATCCACTTAGAAAGATATGATGAAGTCAACGCAGAAAGATACGCGACAATTCGGAGAGAGACAATGAGGCTCTTCAAACGCAAAAAACGCGAATGGGAGAAGACTATGATCGAAAAAATCCTAGAAAATTCTATGGCAAAGAACATCAGGGGTATGTATGTCGGCATAAATTCAATTAGAAATGGGTACCGAGGAAGAGCCAAAATAATTCGAGACGCAAACGGCTGTCTGGTCACAGAAACAAACAATGTCGTGACAAGATGGAAGCAGTACTTTGAAAACCTGCTCAATGTACGCACCCATCAACCACAGATAAATGTACCAAGCATACATACAGCTCAGAGCCTGAGCTACAGAGCCTCAGATCCCAGAGCCGTCTCTCAACGAAGTTGTAGACGCAATAAATCGATTGAAAATCAACAAGGCTCCCGGAGTCGACTGCATACCGGCAAAGCTTGTGAAGCATGGAGGAGAGGCAACCGCTCGAAAGATACACCAGCTCATGCAAACAATATGGGATAAGGAAGTCACTCCGGAAGAATGGAAAACCTCAATAGTCATCCCCATTTTCAAAAAAGGCGACAGATCTGACTGTGAAAACTACAGAGGAATATCATTGCTCCCAACCGCATACAAAATATTAACAAATGTCATTCTGGCGAGAATCACACCTTACGCAGAAGAGATACTGGGAGACTACCAATGTGGATTCCGTAGGAACCGGTTAACAAGCGACCAAATGTTCACAATAAGACAACTGCTGGAAAAGAAGTGGGAATACGGAGAGACGGTTCACCAACTGTTCGTTGACTTCAAAAAAGCCTACGACTCAGTCGCAAGGCAGAGACTCTACCATATTCTAGTTGAGCTGGGAGTCCCAAAAAAATATGCCGCGCTCATTCAAATTTGCATGAACGAAAACAAAGGGCGAGTTAGAATAGAAAACCACCTCTCAGAACCATTTGAAATCCGGGACGGACTAAAGCAGGGAGATGGTCTATCACCGTGTCTCTTTAACCTTGTGCTCGAGTATGTCATCAGAAAGGTACAATACGACAACATGGCCTGATCATCCCTGAACGGGGTCACACAAGTGCTCGCATATGCGGATGACATAGCCGTTCTGGGCGATAATCTAGAGACTGTTAGTAAAAACTGTGAAATCATCATGCAAGCGGCAGAAGAGGTGGGCCTAGAAATAAATGAAGACAAAACAAAATACATGATTACGGCGAGAGCAGGTGGGTCTCAGAGAATACATATAAACGTCAGAGGTAAGATCTTTGAAAAAGTTAAAGAATTTAAATATCTGGGAACGATACTGACGGCCAGTAACGAAATGTCGAAGGAAATTAACAAGAGACTGCATTCCGGCAACGCGAGTTTGCACGCAGTCAGTAAACTGCTGAAATCCAGACTGCTATCACGTAACATAAAGCTCCGTGTCTATAGAACCATAATCATGCCAATTGTTCTATATGGATGCGAAACATGGGCTCTCACAAAACGGGAAGAAAACAAATTCCGTCTATTCGAGAATAAAGTTTTGAGAGGCATCTTTGGAGGTAAATATGACGAGGAGGCAGGACAATGGAGGAGACTCCATAACCACGAATTGGAAGAACTATATCGCAAACCTACAATAGTGAGAGTAATCAAGTCGCGAAGATTAAGATGGGCCGGACACGTGGCGCGAATGGGGAACGATAGGACCGTGCATAGAATTCTTGACGGTAGACCAACGGGAAAGAGACCGGTAGGATGGCCGCGACGGAGATGGGAGGACAATGTTAGGTTTGACCTTGAGGAGATCGGATCGAATGGTGAAGCGTGGAAGGAGAGTGCCCAGGACAGGGAAGGATGGCGAAGCCGAGTCGGTGAGGTCATGAACTTCCGGGTTCCTACAGGCCAATAAATAATAATAATAATAATAATAATAATAATAATGTTAAGTAAAATGGCAGATACACATATAAAAATAATTACTTGGAATGCTAAATGCATACGTAATAAATTTCATGACTTTTTAAACTTTTTAAATAGCTATAAAGTTGATGTTGCTCTAGTAACAGAAACTTGGCTTAATTTTGATATAAGACTCCCATCATCTGACTTTAACTGCTATCGCATTGATAGAGTAGACCAAAGGGGTGGGGGAGTGGCGATTGTTATCAGGAAGTCAATTCAACATTCGCTTTTACCTGTAATTCCAACTAGGCTTGTGGAGAATGTAGGTGTAATGATTAAGTTAAGAAACCATAAGACAGTAAAAATCTATTCTGTTTATTTCCCTGGTGGATCTTCGTCTGATATTAAAAGAAAATGGCTCAAGCAAGATTTAAAAAAGTTATTCACAATGAATGGTGAATTTCTATTAGGTGGTGATTTTAACTGCCGGCATAGAGATTGGGGGTGTGTAAGAGCAAATGCTTGGGGCAATATATTGGCTGCCCTTCCATTGGCACTACCAATTAATATTTTTTATCCACCTTGTCCAACTTATTTTCCCGCAGGTTCTCGTGGCATCCCCTCTGTCCTTGACTTGTTTGTGTCAAATGTCCCTGGTCTTATAACAGAACCCGTTTCGTTAAGTGCTCTCAGTTCAGATCATAATCCTGTTTTTTGTAACCTTTCTTGGTTGGGTGAAAGAAAGATTCAATATTTCCTGGACATGAAGAATGCTAATTGGAATTCATTCAAATCAAAGATTAAAATGAGCCTTCAAAATAGTACTACAAATCTTGAAAGAGTGTCTTGTAAAGATGATGTTGACCTTATTGTACAAAACTTTACACAAGCTATAATTTCTTCGGTTGATGAAAGTATTCCCAAAAGAGTAAAAAAAGATATTTTTAAAAAACTTCCAATCCATATCTTAGAGCTTATTAAAGTGAGAAACATTCATCGAAGAAACTGGCAGAATTACCGTCAGCCCTTTTCTCGATCAATGGTTTCCCATTTTAATGAGCGCATTACTGACCAGATACAAATCCATCGTAATAGAGAATGGAACAAAAAACTGAGCGTTATGGATAAAAATGCTAAACCGTTCTGGAATGTAGTGAAGTTAATCAAGAATAAAAACCGTAAAATACCATTTCTGAAGGATTCTTCTACTACTTTTTTTACAGGTTTTGAACAAGCAAACCTATTTGGAACAAGTTTTTCAAAAAATCACTTGGTCTCTCAGCATTTGGGTGAATTTGAAACTAATGAACTTGTCGGTAACAGAATCGAAAGATTCGACACCACAAACGAATTAACTCCTCTAAATGCATTTGTAGAAGAAGAAAACGTAAGAAATGTAATCAAGTGCTTGCAAACACGAAAAATAGGAGGACTAGACAAAGTTAAGAATGCCTATCTAAAACAATTGCCTCATATTGGAATTAAATACTTAACATTTATAATCAATGCATGCCTTAAATGTCAATACTTTCCTCAATGTTGGAAAAAAGCAATGGTTGTACCTATCCTTAAGGCTGGAAAAGCCCCAGATAAACCTGAAAGTTACAGGCCAATTAGTTTACTTAGCAACATAAGTAAAGTTTTTGAAAAAATCCTGAAACAACATATTTTAAAAGTTGTTTCAGATAAAGATATTTTCCCCGATATCCAATTTGGATTTCGACGCTTTCACAGCACCTCGCACCAGGTTAAACGAATTTGCAGCCATGTTCTAGACCATCGTTCACGTGGTCAATCAACGGGCATGATATTGTTAGACATTGAAAAAGCTTTTGATTCCGTATGGCACAATGGGATAATATATAAAATGATACAGTTCGACTTTCCTTTGTATTTGTGTAAGGTCGTCCAGAGTTTCTTATCCAATAGATGTTTTCAGGTTCATGTCAATTGTGATGTTTCTAGATTGATATTTTTTGATTGTGGCGTCCCCCAAGGCTCAGTACTTGGTCCAGCTTTGTACAATATCTACACTTCGGATTTTCCAAATCTACCGCAGTGTGAATCAGCTATCTTCGCTGACGACACTGCAGTATTTGCGTCGCATGAATTTTCTCTCAACGTTGAGACAAATCTAAAGCATGCGATCGAGATACTTGAAAAATATTATATGAAATGGAAAATCAAGCTAAATGTTGGGAAGACACAAGCCATCTTTTTTACCCGAAAGAGAAAAGCTTGCTATCTTCCCAGCAGTCAGCTGCAAATAAATGGTACCACGATTGCATGGGAGCAATCCGTAAAGTATCTCGGAGTTCATCTCGATACAAGACTCACATTTAAACAACATATTCAAAGTACTCTTAATAAAATGAGTATTGCTATTAAGATGCTTTACCCTTTTATTAATCGCAAGTCTTTACTCACAAATGAAAATAAGATTATTATTCATAAAGTTATTTTCCAAGCTATACTGTTATATGGGTGTCCAGTATGGGGTAACGCTGCAAAGTGCCATTTAAAGAAGTTACAGGTATCACAAAACAAAGTTTTGAAAATGATGCTAGACCTCCCTTGGCACTATTCAACCTTAAGTCTCCACGGAAGGGCGGATGTTGAATTGATTTCTGAAAGAATTCGTAAACTAGTATATAACTTTAACATCAGCTGTGAAAGTTCTGAAAATCCTCTCATAACCCAGCTTCTTGCTTAATTTGTCATAATTTCATGTAAATATTTACATTTTATATTATTTATTATTGGTTTTATTTTTTTTTATTATTTTTTTATTTATTTTTTTTTTTTTTTTTGTTTAAATGAAGGTTTTTCTTTTTCGTATTTTCCTTCGATTTATTCTTTTAATTATTAATTATACATATTTTTCTTTTCTTTATCCAAGATAATGTTTCAGTTGTAAGATATAACTTATCAAATCTCTGAATTGTAAAATGTGCGGTCACAGACTTTTTTTTTGAAAATATTATTACGAAATAAAAGATCTCTCTCTCTAGATTATAATGACATCCCATGTCTGCAAGTTCCGCGGACTCCCGAGAATTGTCAAACTCTGCTGAACGCAGGACTTCCCCAGGAACACATCAACTCTAACGAAGAGTTCATAATAGTCGAGGATCCACAAAAAAAAGTGAACTGTTGTTTGTTTCGAGGCAGTGAATTGATTGAACGAATCGGCTCATTCTAACCTTGACCTGGAAAATAGGGTCTCCAAAAACTTATTTCGCTAGGCTATGAACTTAACAATTCGTGTCTCTTAAGTCGAAGTTTCATTATATTTAATGAAAATAATAGAGCGGAGTACCCACTTAGAAATCTAAACACGAGCATATTTGTACACAAGGATGAACTGACGGACATTCTTTCCATTAAGAACAAAAAATCTTCTGGAATATACAGTATTCCAAACATTGTTCTAAAGCATTTATCTCTAAAAGTAGTGAAGGTTTACACTATTTTGTTCAATAACGCTCTAAATAATGCATATTATTCAACCCAATGGAAATCTGCAGTAGTCCTTCCCCCAAAAAAGGGCAAGGACAAGAGAAATCCAGCCAATCTTCGCTCGATTAGTTTGCTTCCGAACATCAGCAAGGTATTCGAGAAAATTATAAATAAAGCATTGACTAACTGGTGTGAGGAAAATGGTATTATTCCGAACAACCACTTTGGTTTCCGATCGCAACATGACACAGTTCATGCTGCGACAAAACTTGTTTCCGACATACAGTGGAACAAGGCGAAGCGAGAGTGCACAGGGGCCTGTTTGGTTGACTTTGGAAAGGCTTTCGGCACCATATGGTTAGAAGGGCTGGTATATAAGTTATGAAACCTAGGTATGCCCGGTTTATTTATATTATTATACATTATCGACGATATCATAATGGGTAAACAATTTGTGGTGAAATGTGGAGATATAATCTGTAACAAGACTTTCGACAACAAAAACGGCCTACAACAGGGAGCTGTGAATTCTTCCATTTTATTTAACATTTACACTAGTCATCTAGTGGGTTCTCTCAACCATGCAATTGCGTATGTCGATGACATTGTGGTGTATAGATCTGGAGAAAAGATTGATGTCATCAACAGACTTGTGCAAAATGATTTCAACAAAATCAAACGTTTTTGCGACGACTGGAAATTAAAAATAAATTTCCAAAACAGAGACTATCCTTTTCAGAACGCCCCTGTCCAGTGCATCAAGGGATACAAAACGGAATTGGAAAACATTTTCCATTGCAGGAAGTAATAATCTTCCACTACAAGTTTTTTTTTTTTTTTACACTAACGCGCACACAAAAGGGGATTTTGAAGTACCCTTAAATGTCAGAGCACAGTGCGAGCGGATGGAGAGGAAGTGGATAAGGAAAGGAGGTGTCGATGTATATTGGTCTTGAATGTCTGGACATAACAACGGCCAGGAAACACATGATCAGGCAGAACATTCCACATTCGTGTGGTTCGGCTAAAGAATGACTCTCTATGTTTATTTTTGCGCCTAAAGTCCACTTTCAACGTGAACTGATGCGCATTCACAGATTGACGGGTATCGCGGGAAAATGTCTGTAGGGGCGGAACACATTCAGCAAGTTCAGTTGAGCAACGATCGTGGTAATACCTATAAAAAAAAGAAATAGGGATGATACGTTGCGCCTGTGTTCTAAGGGCGGAATTGATCGACTTGCGGCTGGGTCCCAAATAAGTTTCACTGCTCGTTTTTGCATCCTATCGAGCACATGTAGTGCGGTTTTGGATGCGACTGACCAAATATGGAAGTTGAACTCCATTTTTGGATGAATATACGCCTTGTAAATAGTGCCCAGCTTGGATGGAGTTAAGTATCTTTTGCATCTCTTAAGGAATCCCATACATTTGACTGCCCTATTTGCAGCTTCAAATATGTGGTCATTCCAGTTAAGAGTCGAATTAATTCGAGTGCCGAGGATTGATAATTCCTTGGCTTCGTCGATGTAAGTGCCGATCATAGACAATATTTAATTTGAGGTTCACCTTTGACGACAAGAGGCAGCACTGAGCTTTTAAGGCATTGTATTCTACTCGGTTAGATAATCGCCACTCATATATCTCGTTGGGGTCTGAATTCAATGTATTAAGCATACGTTTCTGGTTGGTAGTGACGTTCGAAGAGTCTGGACGGGAGTGTTCGTATGAGTATGAGAAAATCAACGTGCTATCATCAGCAAACGAGTGAATTGGGTTGTGAGTAATTGACAAGATATCATTTATAAAGATGAGGAAGAGAGTGGGTGAGAGTACCGAACCCTGGGGAACACCTGCATTAATTTGACGGGAGACAGATTTGACACCATCAAGCACCACTTGGATTGAACGGCCAGAAAGATAGTCTCTTATCCATTGGATCAGGGACCAGTCCACTCCATATGAATGCAATTTGACAAAAGGGCTGGATGCCAAACTCTGTCGAAGGCTTTTGAAATATCCAATGCGACTACCTTGCTTTCACCGAGATAGTGGATGGAATGGCTCCACTTTTCGGTAAGTTACGCCATCAGATCTCCTGTGGACCTGTTGCTACGAAAGCCATATTGGCGGTCGTTGAGGAGGTCATTTGATTCCAGATACTTCGAAAGTTGGCGGTTGATAAGAGATTCCATTACCTTGGAGAGAATAGAAATTAGTGTTATGGGTCGATAAAAAGAAAGGGATGATTTGTCACCCTTTTTGGGAATTGGCTGAATGTTCGCTGACTTCCATCTATTTGGGAAAAGCCCAGTAGAATAAGACAAATGGAAGAGTTTCCGCAGTGGTTTAGCGAGTGAAGAGGAACATATCTTCGAGAGGATTGGGGGAATGCCTATAGCGTTTGAAATAATAGTGAAGAAGATCGTGTGATGCGAACTGACGCTACGACAGCTTGAATCACGAAGAAAATTTTACCTAAGGGTTACCCATCAGGCCACTGACCGTGTTTAGAATTTGATTTCCAAACTCGATTATACTCCACTGATGTGAATTATTTTTGTTATGGCTTGGTATACGGTTCTGATGTATTTTCCTTATTCGATTTTTCGTTCGTGTTCGTCACTATTTTGCTTGTGAATTGTGTGTATCTGTTAGACGCGCCACATGCCGTCCAGACCAGAGGATTTGTGTACATTTAGCTCCTTGAGTGCGCGTTCGGAAGCGAATCTGACTCATGGTGTGCTGCTTATGCTCAAGTTGAGGTGAAACTGATGTGGTACCAGGCAGCGTTGAGTTGGCTGCAAAATGTGCAGCAAGTAGATTTGCTTTCTCTATTACAGTGGTAACTGGTTTGTCGTCGACTATAAGCGATGGAATGGATAAAGAGACTTAGTTTTGCATGTTTTCCACGAATGCCTACTAACTACCTGTGGGAGAGAATAGTATTTTTTGTCT
Organism: Microdon myrmicae; assembly: GCA_963931805.1. Lineage (NCBI taxonomy): Eukaryota > Metazoa > Arthropoda > Insecta > Diptera > Syrphidae > Microdon > Microdon myrmicae. The sequence continues at coordinate 91,869,575 of OZ007497.1, read as the reverse complement.
CACTCTCTGGTCATATAAGAACTTGGCGCATTGAATATACACATTGCAGTCATTCCTAGCTCTCTTGAATCGTTTCCCGTTTTCCTCAGTATTTTTTGATTTATACAACCGGAAGCTCAACTCTTTGGCCTTAACGGCTTCTCTGCACCCAGAATCGAACCATATATTTATCTTGGGTTTGATACTCGTTACTCTGTGTGGAATAAAGGCCCGCATGCCAAGTAGAATCGTGTCTGTCAATGTGTCCGCTATAGAGTCAACATCGTTGTGGAGGAAAAATAACGACCAATTTAACCTCCCCAAAAAGTCGTTCAGACCTTCCCAGTTGGCTTTCTCGTAGAACCATACTGTTCTTTTGGGAGCTTTCTCATTAACGTTACTGTTGGTTAGAGGAAATTTAGCTCACACGACACAGTGATCTGAAGTGCCCAAGGGCGAAGATACTTCAATACCTTGGAATCTGACTTGATAAGTATCTTCACTTTGATAAGCATACAGCAGGTAAAAACGCATATGCAATGACACGGAGTCTCGTTCGCAGTAGTCTTCTGGACCCCAAGGTGAAAATAATTTCATACTCAGCATTCATCTGACCAATATTAGTGTTTGGCTGCCCGGTATGGTATAACATATCCCCATTTTACATGGAGAAGTTTCGGGTGTTCGAGAGGCAGTGTTTGCGTTCCTGCCTCGGAATGTACAGAACCCCAGAGTCGCAATACAAGAAATACTATCCCAATAAAGTCCTGTATGACAAATCAGGACTAAACAGAATAGATAACTTTATTATCAAGATTATTTGTGGTCACACAACAAGGGCAATGTACAGTGAAAATGATCTCATATCGGGAGCATTCTATCCCAATGATATGTATATGGAGAGTACTCTCCAGAATGGGTTCATTCCCCCAGAAGCGTTCCCTTTCTTGGATAAAAAGGACTTATCCAAAACAAACATGAAGTCTCTATTATTTACCACGCTTTCCGTGGTGCCAGGGATAAACGAATTCTCCATGATAACGATATCTCTAATATTCTAGATCGCCTGCGTTTTAGTACGGTTATCCGTGAAAGAGATAAGTCAATAAAAGGGTCGATCCCATCCCAACTGGTGGTGGATCAGTGATTAAGAACGTCCCCAAACATAGTATACCTCTCAGGCGCACCGCTTTCCTTCCCCCTATCCCCAATTAGTAATCATTTTTTTTTATTTTAATTTCTTATTTTTTTCTTTTTATTTGTATTCCTTGTTTATGTTTGTACCTTATGTTTTTGTTTTTTTATTCTTTTTTTTTGCTTATTAAAAAAAAAAGTAATATATACGAGGGTTGCCTCTTATGTTTCGGGATTTTGAAACCCTAGTGTTGCAATCCGGCAATTGACAGCTCTGTCGTAAAGTTGGACATTTTTGAGGTTATACGCACTCAGAACGTTTTGACATACGACCGCTATTTGTGTTGTTTACAGTAACTTAAAAGATTCATCTCGGCCCAAAAATGGAATTAAATCGTCAACATTTTCGTGCGATTATTTTTTACAACTTTCGGCGTGGATTAACTCAGCAACAGTGCATGGATGAACTTAATTCAATTTTTGGCGATGGAGCTCCATCAAGGACCAGTGTTTATCGATGGTATGGTGAATTCAATCGTGGTCGTAGTTCACTCCAATATGAATTTCGTGAAGGTCGTCCAAAATCAGTTGTTGTTCCGAAAACCATTGATGCTGTGCGCGAACTGATATTGGAAGATCGTCATGTGACCTATCGTGAGATTGAGACAACCTTAGGCGTTAGTGGGACCAGCATACATTCAATATTGCATAAACATTTGACTGGCAAAAAAATTTGTTCGTGTTGGATCCCACACAATTTGTCAATCGCCCAAAAAAGGCTCGTGTCAATTGGTCGAAAGAAATGCTCAAAAAATACGGTCGCGGTGCTTCGAAACACGTCTATGACATCGTGACAGGTGATGAATCGTGGATTTACGCGTATGAGCCCGAAAGTAAACAGCAGTCGACTATCTGGGTGTTTCAAGATGAGCCAAATCCAACAAAAGTTGTTCGCGCACGAAGCACTTCCAAGCAAATGGTCGCCTGTTTTTTTTTCGGAAAAACTGGACATGTCGCAACCGTACCACTAGAACAACACAGAACAGTCAATTCTGAGTGGTACACAACCATTTGTTTGCCAGTTGTCTTCCAAGAAATCAGGAAAACCAACCGCCGAAGACGGATCACTCTTCACCACGACCATGCGAGCTCTCACACATCGGCTGCGACAACTGCATTTTTGAGCACCCAAAACATCGATTTGATGGGTCATCCGCCGTATAGTCCTGACTTGGCACCGAATGACTTCTTTTTATTCCCGTACGTAAAAAACAAACTGAGAGGTCAACGTTTTTCGACACCTGAAGAAGCGGTTGCTGCATTCAGAATGCATGTGTTGGAGATACCTCAATCAGAGTGGCAAAAGTGCTTCGACAGGTGGTTCAAACGCATGCAAAAGTGTATAGATCTTCATGGGGAATATTTTGAAAAACAATAAAGTGATTTTCGATGATCAATATTTGTTTTTTTTTTTCTCTAATCCCGAAATATAAAAGGCAACCCTCGTATATCTGGGTAATAGTTTGACAACACCACAGGACAACAAAATAAAGGTATTACTAATAAACACATTAGACACCGATCAAGAAGTAAGCACCAACGACATAGAAGTCGAATGGGAAGATCTGGATGACTACAATGTGTTACAGGCGGATGAAACTAAGAACCTTCTAAAAAATAGACTTGAACGGCTAGAATCACTCCTAGAGTTGCGTCATTGTAACCAGGAAGAAAGGAAATCTATCCTAGACATCTGCCGCAGATTTAACGATCTCTTTTACTTAGAGGGCGACCATCTCACACACACTGACGCCGTAGAGCATCAGATCATCACTGAAGAAGGAAAGCCCCCACTTTACATAAGACCATATCGCCTCCCAGATAGCTCGAAGCAAGAAATCCATAAACAGGTGAATGAAATGCTTCAGGATAGCGTGGTACCACCAAGTTTCAGTCCTTGGAATTCCCCTCTCTTACTAGTACCCAAGAAGGCAGGACCTGATGGGACAAAACGGTGGAGAGTAGTTGTCGACTTTAGAGCACTCAATAAAATAACAATCGGAGATGCATATCCATTGCCCAATATTACTGATATTTTGGACCAGCTAGGAAAAGCAAAATGCAAATGCTGATGCTCTCAGCCGTATAACAACGACTACCCCAGTCGATCCCATCAAAAATAATATCCTCGTCACCACACGAAGTAAAGCCAAACTCGAAGAAGATGTGGCTGGACTTGAACTACGTATCATAATACTCCCATTGATAGACTCTGCTGAGGAAGAAAACCTGGCAGGAAGAATTCCAAACTTCACCAAGCCAGACGTAGGTAAAATTACGTTTCATGAGCAAGATGGGTTATGCGCCATCACATTGCCAGTACCTTTCAGAAACCTAAGCGACCAGGAAACCGTTAAGAGTTCCCTTATTGATCTGAAGAAGATTTGCGAAGACCGGAATTTCAATTCCATTGGAATTTTAGTGCCCTTCATAGAAAACGAATCAAAAGTAGCACTCAATAACTTGCTAAAAGAAACTTTTGCTCACCTCAACGTGACAATGTACGTTTTCTCCAATAAAAAGAAGCTTCTAACATATCCTAACGAAATACAAAAGTTACTCGCGGAATACCATAACTCACCTTTCGGAGGACACCAAGGAGCCACCCGAACAATCAAAAGATTGAAACAAAAATTTTACTGGCGCACAATGACCGCTGACGTTGCGGCGTGTATTCGAAAATGTGCCTCCTGACAGATAAACAAAAGTGGAAGAAATCCTAGAATTCCTATGAAGATAACCACAACAAGCTCCAAACCTTTTGAAAGAATTGCTTTAGATATAGTAGGACCATTACCAGTCAGCTATAATGGATATAAATACCTACTAACGTTTCAAGACGATTTGACTAAGTTTTCAGGAGCTTACGCACTGGCCAGCGCCGAAACCAAGGACGCGGCCAAGATTTTCGTTGAAAATATCGTCTGCCAGCACGGCATACCATCTTCACTATTAACCGACCGAGGTGCAAATTTTCTCAGCGCACTTTTTAAGGACATTTGTTCCTTACTTAAAATGAGAAAACTAAACACAGCACCCTACCATCCGCAAATAAACGGAGCACTAGAACGGAGTCATAGAACTCTGGTGGAATACCTCCGCCACTATGTAAACCAGGATCCTCTCACCTGGGGCACCTGGATACCTTACCGAATGTTTGTGTATAATACTACACCCCACAGTAATACAGGCTACACGCCGCATGAATTACTATATGGTTTCCCAGCCGAAATACCCAGTTCTCTCAGACAAAACCCCGAAAGCACTTATAAATACGACCATTACGCAAACAAATTAAAAATGCGACTACAGCATGGTTATCGTACAGCTAAGGGAATACTGATAGAGAAAAAACAAAAATCTAAGGTATACTACGACCAAAAAGTAGGCCGTAAGAAATTTAATGTTGGCGACAAGGTTCTATTACAGAATCACTCAAGACCTAACAAACTAACCTCCCTGTGGAAAGGCCCCTATGAAATTGTAAGGATCCTATCCGAAGAAAATTCAATCCTGAAAATAGGAAAAGGAACTCGAATAGTCCACAACAATAATATAAAACCATTTGTGGATTAGGCAATCACGAATAGGAAACTCCAAAGAAAAAATAAAAGTTGAAGAAAAAAATGTATATATGTATAGATAAACTTACAAAAAAAAAATCAATAAAAAAATAACCCTACGACAATGTATTTAAAATTTGCTTCAAAAATTTTCATTTCAAATACTTGTACACGAATAAAATAATTTTTTAAATAGTATACAACATCTTTAATACCCAGAAAACAACAAAACACAAAAAATAAATATATATATATAAACAAATATTAACGCACTTAATAAAATAAGTTTATATCATGTTTTAAATAACCACCACTAACTTAAATAAATAAACAACAAAAAAAATGTTAGTAATAATAATAAATAATCTTAGGTTATAAGAAAAAACACATTACATATATATGAAAAAAAAAAAAAACGGAAATACAAAAACAAAACTTACAAAACAATGTTAAAATAAGAACTTCCAATATTTATATAAATACAAAACAGTTTTCAACTAAGAAATACTAAGAAAGTAAGAAAATTTTTATATAACACAAAAAAAAGGAAAAAGTTATAGAATTAAATTGTACGTTCAAATACATGGAAACAATTATATAAATAAATAAACGCACTACAAATAAGGACAAATGAAAAATCCTCCAAAAAAAAAAAAAAAACAAAAATAACATATGTAAATAATGAAAATGTATACGAGTATATAAACAATGAAAATTCTATGTAATACACAAATTGTAAGAATAAACCATAAAAACCTTACTTATCTATGTATCTTTTTACAAATAGTACTTTATAAAAATAAAAACAAAAAATAAACCCAAAGTTAAATTTAATATAATGAATTCAAATACCTTATGTAAGAAAACTTTATTTTTGGATAACCAACAACTACCATTAAACACAAATTATATGAAACCTTAAAAACCAAATTGTATTTATACAAACTTTCAAAAGAAAATATCCAAATTTTATTATATAAAAAACCATCGTGGAAACTTCGATACACGACCATACATACAGTATAAACACGATTATATTAATATTAAGAAAAAAACAAAGTACAAAAATTACACATTTATAGTAAATATTGTATACATAAAGCTACTATGTTAGAAAATACCAGGCATATGTAACGGAATCACGATACTATCTTCCTTATCTCCAATCACACCATTTTCCAGAAAATTAATCTCATAAAGCTCAATTTTCTTTTTTTCAAGGAGGGGAGGATGTAGTGCTCCAAAAAGCCCTACCACCTTTTTCCTCCATTCCTAATCCAAAATCCCAGCAATAATACGCTAAAAGGTATAAACCCACCAAAACCCACAATAACCCAGACATGATCCAAAATTCGCAATAAACGAATCAAACATTCGTTTATTGCCTAACACTTGCCCCCACGGCATTATTAACCCCAAAATCCAAATTAAAATTAAAAGTTACAATAAACGAATCTAATATTCGTTTATTGTTCTACATTTGCTCCACAGCATCACCCAAATCCAAAATTCAGAGATCGTTATCTCTATCCCAAAAATTCCATTGAGTTAAACAAACAAAAAACTCAAAAGCAGATACATTCACACATCTGCGTAATAGTTTCGTAAGAATTCAAGAAACTGATTTCTTATCTTATGTAAATACAACATCTCCCTCGAAATATTCAAAAGATCGAGATTGTTGCACGAAAATGTGTATATTTGGGATACAATTTTCGATTCCTTTTCCTTTATAAAGGAATGGTTTAGTGATCTCCGGGTCGCAGTCTAAATTCACAGTCCCTGGAGGAAGTACCCCAGGAAAATCCTGAATAATATAATAAAATCATATTCGAAAAGGAAACTAGGTGACTTTTAATTTCCACGGATATCTAAATATCATATCTAAATATCACCTGGCCCCCACGGAAGACCAAGTGAAGACTTCAGGACGAAGGCCGAATAAAAGGACGTTGCTCTTCCTTTTGAACTCAGAGGAAGAACGGCAACGACCCCTTTTGTAGTACAAATTTTCAGGAGCGGTCAAATTGTAAGAGATCGCCTTGTCCTTTTAAGGACTAGGAGACACGCTTCCTGGAAATAAAAACCCCTACAAGAAACACAACAATCGTCATGTGACCTATCGTGAGATTGAGACAACCTTAGGCGTTAGTGGGACCAGCATACATTCAATATTGCATAAACATTTGACTGTCAAAAAAATTTGTTCGCGTTGGATCCCACACAATTTGTCAATCGCCCAAAGAAAAATCTCGTGTCAATTGGTCGAAAGAAATGCTCAAAAAATACGGTCGCGGTGCTTCGAAACACGTCTATGACATCGTGACAAGTGATGAATCGTGGATTTACGCGTATGAGCCCGAAAGTAAACAGCTGTCGACTGTCTGGGTGTTTCAAGATGAGCCAAATCCAACAAAAGTTGTTCGCGCACGAAGCACTTCCAAGCAAATGGTCGCCTGTTTTTTCGGAAAAACTGGACATGTCGCAACCGTACCACTAGAACAACGCAGAACAGTCAATTCTGAGTGGTACACAACCATTTGTTTGCCAGTTTTCTTCCAAGAAATTAGGAAAACCAACCGCCGAAGACGGATCACTCTTCACCACGATAATGCGAGCTCTCACACATCGGCTGCGACAACTGCATTTTTGAGCACCCAAAACATCGATTTGATGGGTCATCCGCCGTATAGTCCTGACTTGGTACCGAATGACTTCTTTTTATTCCCGTACGTAAAAAACAAACTGAGAGGTCAACGTTTTTCGACACCTGAAGAAGCGGTGCTGCATTCAGAATGCATGTGTGGGAGATACCTCAATCAGAGTGGCAAAAGTGCTTCGACAATTGGTTCAAACGCATGCAAAAGTGTATAGATCTTCATGGGGAATATTTTGAAAAACAATAAAGTGATTTTCGATGATCAATATTTGTTTTTGGTCTCTAATCCCGAAATATAAAAGGCTACCCTCGTATATATATATAGTGACGCATATGACAATCATCATCATCGGCACTACAACCGGGAACCGGTCTTGGCCTTATTTAGCAAGTCCTGAGGCTTGTTAAATTTTCCATAATGATTTGTTTTTTCCGGGCAAGGTCATTATATATATAATTTGTTAAAATTTTTTTTCTAGCGATTTTCCAGGATTATTGCTGGTATTCCATTTGGGCCAGTTGCTGTGAATAGTACGTGTGGCATTGAAGATTGCACCGCCGCGACCACAGGTGGCTCCAAAAGACTGGAATCGAGAATTGAATTCACGGAAAATAAATTGGCGAATACATTGACTTTAAGTTTCGGATTCGTGACTAGTGACCTGCTACTCGCCACTAACGGATGAAAGGAGGAGTAGCCGAAGTTATTCCAGATAGACTTGTGGCGGTTTCGCCAAACCCCGCGGCCCACTTACCTAAAAAAAACCCCCCATTTCCGCAACCCAACTCCCATTGTCGCCCGCTAATGCAATCGCATGTACACTTGAAAATATTTCCTTTTCCAGGGACAATTAATGCATACAAGCATTACCTAAAATCCCTAAGAAGAATTTTTCCTACATGGGCATTCACATAATTGACACAGATGGTATACACAACCGTAATTGTGTATCCATCTAAATTACTTTCTGAAGACTTGCAACTATTGATTCAAACGTTTCCTTTGTCTTTGCAAGCACTTCTCGCTGAAATATTTCTTTGTTTGAATCTTCAAACAATCACTGACGTCACGCTTTGCCGTCGGATTGGATTCGATAGCATAAACATATGCAAACAAAAGAATCCGATTCTTCCAGTCGGCAGAGAGACGACATACGATCTGTATTGTATAATTTATCGCAATCCCTTTTAGGATCTAATGAGTGGCAGCTGACCCTCATTACCGAAAGATGCCTTAGGTCATATCGCCTTTGTCTTTTATCCCTCGTCGTAGGTTCCGTTTATACTTGGCTAAACGCATCGATGGGCACGGTGATGTGTACGAACACACACATACACCACCGCGTCCCCGAGATTGCCTTCCATTGGTCACTGGTCAAAGGAAATTTCATTTCCTTTTCACCACACCACCAAAAATCGTCCAGCGATCGAGCAGATCGTGGTGGTTGTCGCTCCCGCTCTCCGTCGCCCGGCGAGAAGCGTCCCAATCGCGAAGTCGTGTCGAGGAAAGTGTTTCGCCAGTTAATGTATTTATAAAAGTTATAAAAAATCAATTTAAAATATTCGGGTACATCTGTGGGGAAGGAGAAATAGGTTGCACCGAAGTACGGCGCTGATTCACTTCTTCCCCATCATGTACTGATCGTTCCACCGAACACTAAACGATTACGATGAAGCAGAGGAAACACCAACGGCTATTAAGTTCTTATACAGCTTGTTCTTATTGCAATTTTACGAACACGTACAACAATAAGGAAAAACAAAAGAAACACAACTCGTGTAAGGGAGTTTAAGATGGACTCAATCGTGTGAGCATCCCCGTACATACGTTATTTAATCGTTTGTGGTGTAGATCGTTGGTAGTATACACGTAAGTGTGTACATGGGTTTGTGGCGACTCTAACAGATACACACACAATTCACGAGCAAAATAGTGAAGAGCACCGAACGAAAAATCAAATAAGAAAATACATCCGCCGTATACCTTAGCGATAACATAACAATTTACATCAGTGGAGTATAGTCGAGTTTAAAAACCAAATTCAAAAATCGGCCAGTAGCCTGATGGGTAACGCTTAGGTACAATTTTTGGTGATTCAAACTGTCATAGCGTCAGTTCGAATCACACGTTCTTCTTCACTATTATTTCAAACGCTATAGATTCTTTCATGGACATACCATGACAACGAATCCGAAACACCAAGAAGGGGCATAATGTGCATCCATGAGAAGTGAATTCGGCTAAGCAAACAAGCCGAATCTCATTGGATACTAATTGGGTTTGTGTTTGCTTATACTGCTGCTGATGAGAAGCAGATCCCGAAATATGAAAAGACAAAGGAAACGTTTGGGTCTTTGTCTGAGATGTGCCTTGCTGTTAACTAAATAGGCGGCAATGCAATATGGAAATGTGCTAATGGGTTTTAGCTAGATTACCGTGAATTGGTGTTTATTGCATCGCTGCCAAGGGTAAGTATACCATACCTATTTGCATTTGGTTATGCCGTAGGATTTACTTGGTGCCAAGAGACGCGATATGCGTATATTTGTATGTATATATTTGTATGTATGGTGATTTATGATACACTTGGTAAGGACGGGAAATAGGCGACGCAATGTGTATGGTCCCCGTTATGATGGTTACATTGTATGCAAACCAAATCATCTTGTTTTCAGGAATTCGTCTAGGGGGATTTGCTTGGCACTGAAGGTGCCGAATTGGTTTGAGATTCCTGATAAGGTAAGAAAGAAATCTCACAGAAATTGTATGCGAAGAGATCCATGAAAGGTAAGTTTTCTTTTCCAGGTGTTGAGAAGTTTCTTCACCACACACACTGCATACCGTTAAAACAAACACTTGTCAGCTAATATAACATATATTATTTCGGGAACTATTTTAACTTTATTTTATTTCATTTAACTCGTATTTGTATTTGAACATGTCTTGTTCTAAAAACTATGTAATTATATTTATTGTCACTTAACTGGCTTGCATTTAAACATGTATGGTTTTAAAAGCTATGTTAATTATTTTCAAAGTCATTTAACTCGTAGTAACACTTATGGAAACCTATATTATTTCGGGAACTATTTTAACTTTATTTTATTTCATTTAAGTCGTTCAGACTTATTGAAACACGACGAATACAACACCAACAATCCTTCTCAAGTTGACCATAATGGTGAATCGTCCCGAGTCACAACTCCGTCAAAACTCGCCGTCTCGGTCGAGATTCAAAAACCAACTGCTCAAACGAAGACCTGTTTTTTCTTCATCCTGAAGGTCGAAGGATACCTCATTTCTTTCTTTATCTTTCCCGGCTTGGGATCAAAAGCGGAAACACAAAGGGAAAAATCAACAGAGGATCGTGCGAGTGCACATTTATAATCCTCTATGTTGGATAGGCGCTAAACGAATGTATAATTCGTTTTATGGTGCCTGTTGTTTGTTCTAGCCGACTCGGCAAGGATCCCTTTTGTAAGAATACGATAGGGAATACTAATGAGCATTTCTGATTCTCTATGTTGTTTATTGTAGCCGAATGGGCAAGGATCTTTTCCGTGGGGAATCGATACAAAGGCGAATATTTACCTTTTGTTTGTTTTAACTTAATTTTGTAAAAACGAAAACTGGCGTTGGTTGTTTTAATTGTTTTAGATAACCATTTTTCTGAGGTCTCGTAAAATTGCTGGCGCGCAATTTTTTATGATACTCAGTGGTTTTGTTTGAAAGACGGCATCTGGTCCGCAAATTTGCCTTTTAGGAGTTTTGTGTGGTGAACCCTTGGTTCAGTGATTATATTTTCAAGATTTTTTTTTTTTTTTTGTGAGCAAATTGAACGTTTAGTTCAATTTGCTTGGAGTTTAATTGATTAGCGCAAATTGAACGTTTAGTTCGATTTGCTTGCTATCCATTTATGTGAGACCATTGATGTCTGGGCTAATGTTTTTTATTTAGATATGTCACATCCTTTAAGTGTAAGTTTTTGGCGTGTATCGCCGTTAGTGGTAGAGACTAGCTCCAAAAGGGTAATCTTTTATGGGATGGGTGGTTGTGGCCGTAACACAGGGACTTTTAGGTTATATAAATTTGATTGCTTTAATACGTGTAGCATTTAAGGTGCTAATGCGATTGCATTAGCGAAAGCGTATGCAGACTGGGTTGTAGGGATGGGGGGTTCTTTAGGTAAGTAGTCAGTGGGGTTTGGCAGAACCGCCACACATCCACACCAAATGACAGTGTTTAATCAATAAAATAATAATAAACTGAATCAGTGTGTTATTCTTTCCTGTGTTGATGTCGCGGAGTTTCGCTTTGTGTTTCCCTCTCGGTGCGCCTATTTTTCCTTCTGTGACATTTTCCTGTTTTTCTTTCGGTCTACGGCAGACATTTACAACTGGGGGAGACGAGGTAGAACTCTCACCCATGCTGGCGTCGCGATCTCGTACCCCACAGACTTTTCCATAGACCAGAAGGCGCGTGAACCCGTTAGGTTCTCAAGCTTTATGCGGGGTCTCATTCGCCTGGTTGCACGCCTTTATGATTCTGACAAAATTCGTTCCGTTGACCTTCTTGAGTTTAGTGCAGCACCGTTTAAAAACTCTATTTTGTACCACTGTAATCTGGTAGGATTTATCATCAAACCAACAGTTATCAGATAAATTTCGTTTCTGATGCTAACAAAATTTGTTATGTTAATCTCCGCATGATTGAAGCGCCATTGCATACTAGCTCTAATTTTGCCGCTATAAGCTGCTCACATTTGTTATCAAACCAAGGTTTATAAGATGAATTTCGTTTGGTGAAATGTGGAGTGTAAAGCTCCGTGCCGAGAAGATTATTCTCTGTAGCTGACTCCACGCTGGTGTTAACGTCGGACTTTCCAAAGCACACTTCTGACCGCGAAAAGTATGCAAAAAAAAATCCCGCATATGCTGGCAAGGCTGCTTATTTCGGTTAAAGGTTTCAGATGTAAGTGATTGCGAGACCGATATCAGATAATGTTCTGGGTTTCCTAATGGCGTGATCCTTTCCACGGTGTAAATGCTCGGCTCCAATGTTAAAAACAGATCCAGGGTGGACGCAAAATCACCTCGATTATCCGGAATCCGCGTAGGTTCCTCTACGAGTGGAGACAAATTGCGGCTAACAGCGAACGTCTCGGACAGCCTCCTACCTTTGACGGTTTTGTTAAAATATACTAACCAACCGAAATTGCATGCGTTAAAGTAGTTATGTGGTAACTTCCCCCACCGCGGCTGACGGTTTCCTTATCTTGGGCAAATCAATTTTCTTCTGCGCGCTGAAAAGCCAGTAAAACTCTCAAGGAGACCTAGCCACGGTGAGAGGGACAACGCAGCGAGGTAAGGAGGCGGCCAGGCTAATGGCAGATCAACTGGTGGGGTGCTGAACGGCTGGGGGCCGCCAACGGACGCACCAGGAACACCCTACCCACAATCGTACACCCGGTAAGTACCTCCACGAAATATAATTACCTTTAATTAGTTGTACAAATAAACACGACTATGGCAAACATAACAATTACATCTGCGGCACGACATGTAACAGTTAACACAGCCTTCGCCAGTGAAAGAAATATAGAACAATTGACACAGCCTTCGCCTGTGTGAAAAGTACATAACAATGGGCATAACCATTTGAAACTCAACAACTGGCGCAACCTTCATTGTTGTTACAGTCTTATATGCTGTATATTTACCGTGCAACTAAAAATATTCAAATCTAATTTGTTGTACACAAAATAAATATGGTACAAAGTCGTCAAGAACGATAATATCAGAAGCCGGGTGGTTGGTTTGTGTCCAGTCGATACGTGAAAGACGGTAGAAACATCTCGCTGGGCCGTCCTCAATCGGAGAGCGGAAGAGACACCAAAGAAATTTCGCCGAATATTTTACCACAATTTTCATTCAAACGGTATCCTAATCGGATCGCTGTTTCCAAATTGGTGGACGACTTTGATATTAGTATTCGTGGAACCGATGAAACTAATGTTAAAAATGGTGAAAGTAGTTAAACAATATTTCGCGGACCACACCTATTATGCGGTGAGGAGTTGTTCACAGTTCGATTTTTTTTTCAAGACATTTGCATGATCTTCCCCCTGACATAGCCTCCCCCCACCGAATTTTTTTTTCTGGCCATGGATTGGAATGGTAAATGGTAAACTAGTTTACGTCCGGAATTCTTTAGTAAGCCAAACGTCTGGAACATGGTCGATATTTTTTCCCGACGATACCGAGGAACGTACGGTGTGACGGAGTGGTATCTCATAGTGGGTTACCAGGTAAACCAAGTTTTTCTCAGATCAGTCAATCGTCCAAACTCCGGAGGATGCCCAAGGATTTCTTCCGACCATTTCACGGCGACTATAACTTGTTGGCGATGGTATTTCTCGCGCGGCAGGGCGTTGGGACCCTACCTTCAACTCAGCCGTTTGTGGCCTTTTACGATACTTTGACCTAGCTGTGAGTATATTCTAACATGTTTAACTCAGTGCTCAGTTGTACCCTACCCACGAACTGGTCGCCGTATTCTGAATTGCATTTGCAAAATTGAATCTATCCAATAACGATTTATTTGGTTAGTTTTGTGCTGGGTTCCAACATCATTTCAAGATATGAAAATAAACTAAAATTACAACTTCTGGGCAAGCAACACGATAGTGCTGATATACTATTCGTTTAGCAGCTACTGGATAATAATATTGAACTTCCAGGAATAACTCAAGCTATTTCTTGTATATATTTCAACCACGGAACTTCCTATTTGTTCAATATCGATCGACAATGAATTGAATAATAAAACTGTTCCTCATGCTTGTTATATGAATTCAGTGAATCAACAGGAATATTTAACTTCACTCAAAAACCTTATTAACAATATCCCTTCTGTCCTATACACCCACCAAGGAGCTTCACTCTCTGGTTCGGAAATTATGCACGATAGAGGTGAGACCAATTATAATATTAAAATTATTGTAATAAGTTAAGTTGACATATAAATAAACAAACGTTGTTCTACTGTTTTATTTCTTTTTCCTTTAAAATCATCCTTCAGTCCAGATCACGATTATTAAAACTTTTGTCAAGTGATATGTTCACTTGTGGTAATAATCTAGAAGCATTCAAGACCAATGTGCTTCGATTCCATTCACGCAAGTACAGGATTATTACATTTTCGACAATCCACCTCAGTTTAAAATCTCGTTTAACTAATTCTACACATGCTCAAATTAAAATAAAACTCCAGAACTTTCAAATAATTACGAATATAATATCGATAGTTCTCATCGATCACAGTTCACTGACGATGACCAGTCAGATGGAACACTTCAATTTGCTGCAAATGTTTTCCCGCCACCACATCAAGCCAATGGACCACCATGCTCGTTCCATTGTTTCGACCCTGCCGATCACCTCAACTAGCATAAATCAGTAAATATACTTAAGAATGAAGGGAAAATAAAAGGTAAAAACCACAACATGAGCACTAAAAGCACGAGCAGCCTGCAGCAGAAACGGCAGCAACAGCAACAACGTGAACATCAACAACATCAACAACAACAACAGCAGCAACAGCAGCGATAGAACATTTATCTGGTATCTAACAGATGCAGTTCACTGGCTGACTAATTACCGCCTCGCACTTTCCATAAAGCATCAATTGGCACTCAAGTGTGTGCCAAGGTGGTAACCACCTATCTCATCAACTTCTAGCTACAATCTTACCAGTGAACACATACCCACTACCAATAGCATCATTCCCCCTTCCCAACAAGGTGGGTCGCGATTATCAGCCAACTCACTCTCCCCGGCTAGATATATGGAAGGAGCTGCGTTTGCAAGTAGCCCACAGTGTGTGGATGACTCTCAGATGCTAGAAAGCAACATACTCGTACTACTAATCCACTCGTTCATCAACCTACAATTGTACATGAGACTTATACGTCAACAAAAGATACGATGACTTCTGAAAGGTTAGAGGGGGCAGTTGAATTCCATCGCCCGTTATCGGTAAAATTGGACCGGTGTTTCGACCGACTACCAAATATATAACTAATGTATGTGTGCACTGAAGCAGTCGTAGGCGAAGTTGTACCATGTCTAGAGGCAATTAAAATCTATCCATAGCCCTTCGTCATCGTCTTGCGGAAGACGTAGTGAAATTCAATGCACTCCCGGTATATCCTATGATTATACAGCGATGAACTTGAATTATGCATGCACACTGAAATGCACTAATTCACATTTGATGTTCAAGCAAACCGAATGGTCAACGGGGTTATCCTTGGCTCGTCTCCTTGTGAGCCACAGAGAGAGTACATCTATCCACAACAATTTCTTTCCTTTCCTTATTCCACTGCAAAACTGTTTTGTTGTGCTCCTTATTTCTTTCGTTGGATATCACAACACGCCAACCATTATATCTATAACAACTGTCTCGGAGGGGGAGTTGAATTCCCATTTGATGTTGGCCAAAAACTCGACTGTCTTGGTGGACAATTTGATATTATTAAAAAATATTAAAATAAAGTTCATAATAAAAAAATTAATAAAAGCCAGAATATGTAAATAATAGCCGGTATGGTAGACGTCATTCCCTCGTTTCTGAAAGGTGGAGCGGTGCCTTGCTTTTCATGGCAGTTCTTATATAAGAAATTCTGGTTGTAGGAGATCATTGGAAGTACTGAAGGATTCAGACAGGGGAACAAAACAAAAACTGACCGCGCTAATAATCAAGTGTGCTTGATACACAGATATTAATAAATTAAAAGCACATAAAACCTATTATCTATCAATGATAAGTATGGAGCCATTGCCCATTCTTTACGATATGGAATTACTGATTGAAATTGTGACACATTGTCCTTTCTTTAGAATATGGAATTACTGGGTGAAATTGAAGTAACTAGTAATTCTATCACAATGGGGAAAAGAGTATACCTGACTTAATGGGGACAATGTTCCGTTAGAAAAGTAAATTACCTGCCAGGCGTACTCTTGTCGCCCCAAAATTTACCCCCACGTCGGTAAACAAGCTAGCTAAACTTCGCGTAATAAGTTGCACAGCACAATACATTAAAAATAAAGTAACAACAGTATTAAGAAAACAATTGGAAGAAAAACATGATCAATTATCTACCAAATGTCTACCGAATAGTCCAATTCCTTCTCACACTTTACTGCACTTTATAATTCGCTGTGCCTCCAGTAGAATTGAAAATGGGAAAAAAGAACTCGTCAAATGGTAGCAAAAAGTCCATCCATCAAAAAGGATATCAACACTCGCTATTGTACAGACAGCTTTTGAAGGTGCCACATCCTCTGGACTAGACTCGGAGCAATCCTTGCGTCATGTCCAATGAAAATAGCGATTGGATCAACAGCAGCCAACACAACCTGCATTGACGCGCACATTCCTTCGTGATGTTCCCAAAAAGACCAAGAAAAGATGCTTTTTTTTAAATATTTTTATTCTAAAGAAAGAATAACAACAACGACAAAACAACAAAAGTTAGGATGGTGTATACATGACATTCGGCTCCAGTGTGACTACACGCAGCAGCAATTCGCGGGCTACCAGTCACTGGGTGTCTGGACATTTTGTCTTTACGCGTAGGCCATTGGGAGGACAGACCGTAACACCGATGTACTAGCATTTAAAAAAAAAGGAACAGTAAGTAGAAACGTCACCGGTAAGAGCGAGTCGTGTTTACGGAAGCGCGTGTGTATGATGGAGTAAGGTAAAAGAACGCCCCCTCGTTTGTGTGGGTACAGGTTTACTATAGATGGTCAATTCCAAGGATCGAAACTTCGCCATCAGGACTTGTACCATAAATTCAGCTTCTCTTGAACTCCCACTCGTTGTCCTTTAAAATACATTTTAATTCAAATGCCGCAGTTGCGAATTGCCGTTTGTTTTCCGTATTGTGGATGACAGGCCTTTCCGATGATTGGGGTTTCGCTTCGATTTGAATTTCTATCATTCGTTTAACAATTTTTAAGATTAAAAATTGTATTAAGTAGCTGCAATGTTCTTAGATATTAAACGCAAAAAGACGCAAATGTGGTATAGAATTTTATCTTCAAGGTTGGTTTTCCTACAAGTAACGATATAGCCTTTTTTGGCACATGGAACTCCCCATTGTTATAGTAGGATACAGAGGTAAACAACGGAAATGTTTAATAATGTCGGCCTTTTCCGCAGAGAGGAGTGTCAAACCTAGCAACATGGTAGTAAATACTTATTTCAGGACCATCTTTTTTACTTTAATATTCATTTATTTACCTAACCAGCGTTGCTACGAGGATCCAGCTTCGATATCTTGCCGTTAGATCGGACATATTATACAAAACCCCAATGCTTTCAAGTGGTTAGGCTGCGGCATTGTATGTAAAAGACTTAAAAGCTCCCTGACTTTTAGATTAACAATCAATTTATACCTTTCGCTTTCTTTAGACCTATGATCTGTGCTTGAACCCCAATAGGCGTGCATTGTGACGATCCCAATCGTGAGTCATTATTTAGCAGTCAAAATCGTCATTTCCTAAGGATGGTGCAAACAATTCTTCAAAGATAAGTAGACTAGTGGAAGCTTCACTTGGTTCACTCTTTGATTAAGGCCTAAGAGATTACGGAGCAGCGTTTTAGCAGTGCGAATATAGAGAGAACTCACATAGTATATTCAATTGCCCCATTCTCCTCAGTAATGTGTTTCCCACAAATCACACAACGGGAAAGAGAAATAAAAAAAAAACGAGAAAACGAAGTGGAAAGAGAAAATGAAAAAGTAAAAGAAAGAGAAAAGGAAAAAGAAAGAGAAGAAGAAAGAGAAAGGGAAAGAAAAAGAAAAAGAAAAGGTAACGAAAAAGAAAAAGAAATAGAAAAAAAAGAGAAAAAGAAAAAGAAAAATAAAAGGAACAAGAAAAGAAAAAGGAAAAAGATAAAGCGAAAAAAGAAAGAGGACAGAAGATAAAATCTCCAGCCGGCACAAAATATTTCGTACTGCCCGGAAATCACTATTTTGCATTAAATTGCTTCCGGGGGTGGCTTTTACAGGGATACTGAGCCTAAAGCTCAAAAATAAAATTGGTGTGTGGATGTCTGTTCGCCCCGGAAAAAGGAGTCAACGACCCTAGCGCTCTCTTCCACAGACTAATGGGCCACATGTCTTCCCCAGCGTAACATGTCTGTACGCCTATTGAAGGTGTAGTAGTCGTTGTTACTACTGGCCTCGCTCCCAGGTAGCGTGTCTCCTTGTCCTGAAAAGGATGAGGGATCTCTTTAAGACAGCACCTGAGGGGACCCGTTGCGGTTGCCGCCGTACTTCCTCAAACCTCGAGGGAAGAGCAGCTACCGATCGTTTTTTGGGACGTCGCTTCGAGAATAGGGGCCCTGTGCCGTGGAACCTGGTGCCTTCTGTTACGTGCGGTTTCCGCCACAACCATCATTCGATTATTTGTAATTTTAATATAATTTGTTTTAAAGTGGTATGATGGTAAGGTGGTGGAGGAGTTGCGCGATCCACAAGTGGGTTTTCGAACACGCTCCGATCCGGGCGTGGATCGTGCAGCTCTTAAAGGTTCGAATTCGGTTTTCGAAGTGGACGTTGATGGGGAGCGAGAGAGAGAACAGGTTAATGTTTTTGAGATGTACGGTTTTGAAATTCCGTTTTCGGTTGATTTGAAAGAAGAGAAGATACGGTTGTTCGTTGCCCCGTTGATGGAATTTTTTTGGAAGAAAAAGAAAGAAGCCCGTGCTTTTTTTGGCTTGAAAAAAGATGAAAAATTGAAAAGTAATAGGAGCATTTTCAAAAATACACTAGATTCCCAAAAGTGTTAAAATTGTTTGTTACATTTTAAATATATCTAATAATTAATTAAAATTCTCAGTGTCAGATTCTTTCAAATGATTCGGTTCAGAATATTTACCCTTCATATAAATCCCAACTCAGATATGACCCGAGTGTGAACGTGCAAAAACAGCAAACTATATTTTTTGTACAGTGTCACGAACATCTACTTGTAATTAAATGCTGATCACTGTCCTGGAGAGCTGTTTATAAAATACAAAATTGTTTCAATGGTGCCCATGGAAATAGAAGAGCTTCAATATATGATCTATAGATTCTAACTAAATCATTCACCATTGAAAGGACCAATCTGGCCGAGAACGGGAACACTGTACATTTCTGACATTATCGAAAATGGACCGAGGTCTATGATTTGACTAGCTGCTGATCTAATTCACCAAGATTAGAGGTAAAATTAAATTACAATTAATTTTCTGTGGCAAAGGCAAAAACTGTCACACTTCTGGTGATGCCCGTAATCGATTGAACGCTGTAAGGGTTAAAATTGTGAGCTTGCCACCACTCTACTCACCGGTTCCTTTTCTATGGACGGAAATCGTCTCTGGTTCAAAACTGCCAACGTTTTGTGACGACGCACAAGTCCAAAATAATGAGAAAAATGCTTGGGTTTAAATATAATTTTTATTTAATAACTTCTCCTGTGGGCGATGCCTCCAAGGCGCTAGGAATATCCGGATACTGCTCTCAGATACAGATGCAGATACAATGAGAATTGAATTTAAGCTGTGAATGACTTAATACTGCCTCGATATCAGGACACTACTGCTCCCAGATATCAGGATACGACAGCTCTCATATCACTGTAATATTCCCCCCAGATATCATTTTAATGTTCCTTTATAAAGGGAAACAAATCGAGATTTGTATCTCAAAAATGCACAATTTCATACAAAAATCCCGATTTTGGTATCCTGAGTGAGATACTCAGTGTTTATTTTCGATAAGAATTCAGTTACCTGAATTCTTATGAAACTACTGTGCAGATGTGGATGTGTAAAGGGATTCGGGTTTTTTGTTTGTTCAATTTATTAGGGATTTTTCCAGATTAAGATAACGTATCTCTAGATTTTGATTTTTGATGATGCTGTTGGGCAAATGTAAAACGATATTTGATTCGTTTATTGTGAATTTTGATTTTAATTTGGTTTTTAGATTAAATTATGCCTTGGGGGCAAAATGTTAAGCGATAAACGGATGTTTGATTCGTTTCTTGCGAATATTGGATATAGTTTAGATTTGTTAGGGTTTTGATTATATTTTAGGTTTTAGTGTAATATTGCTGGGATTTGGATGTAGGAATGGGGGAAAAGGGTGGTAGGGCTTTTTAGAGCACTACAAAGGATACAGGACCATAAAACAAACTTGTGTGGTATCCATTTGCTGGGTACACTGAAGTGGTCACTCGGGATATTGCCAGATGCCGACAGCCACGAGAAATCCCGATTACAAGGTGGTCAAGAAACAGAGAATCTTTACGATCTCTCATTGAGCCAATGCTGATTGGGTATCCTTTACTGAACGGGCCATTGTAGGAACAGGAAGATAAACAATCAACGAAAAACATCAAGACAGCCAATGTTAGATCTCTCCATTGAGCATCAAACAAATAATATCGTATCCGAAAATAACGACTATAGCTGAGATAGTTACCGAGAGCAATAAATCAGACGTGTTAACGATGTAGGTGATGATCCCATTAAAGATCATTCCAGTGGTGGCATCATCACGATAAATCGTCACATAACGCCCAGCAGAAATACTAATTGGGAAAGGAAATGTAAAGTTCCTTAATCTTATTGATCACTTTACAGTTTTTGACAATCATGTAAACGGAAATGTAATGTGATATTCTGAGAGGGCAATTTGATAAGTCAGTGACTTTTTGAATAGCCCGCGCTGTAACTTTAAATAAAACCGCTTAACTGCACAATATATAGAGCACCGTCAAAATTTGAGCAAGCTGCGTCATTTAGTTTGTGTTTGACAGCCATTGAAAGCAGATAGCTTCGCGAGTTTTAACGAAAATGGGAAAAAGCGAAAAGTGACTTCTCTCGGGAGAGGCGAACCTATAGCGCCGAGTTGGCGCCCCGAGATGCCATCAAATAACTGTTGCAGTTCTTTTTGAACAGTTGCAGATTGTAACGCTGCGGGAACACTTGCGTGGGAAGGGAGTTCCACAGTAAAGGATACCCAATCAGCGTTGCCTCACTGTTTTTGGGAAGTGGCTCTCGAGTCTTGTGGAGTTTCAACCCCACCCTTGAAATCTATAAATCAATCGGGTAATGTACCTAAAGGGGCTACTGTAGCGTTTCTAACAGATACACACACAATACAGAAGCAAATAGTGAAGAACACCGAACGAAAATCGAATAAGAAAATGCATCAGAGCCGTATACCATAGCGATAACAAAACAATTCCACATCAGTTGAGTGTACTTGAGTTTAGAAATCGAATTCATACACTCGGCCAGTAGTCTGATGTGTTGCACATTGGTTCCATTTTTTTGTGATTCTAACTGTCATAGCGTCAGTTCGAATCACA
The DNA here is from genome assembly GCA_963931805.1 of Microdon myrmicae. Classification (NCBI taxonomy): domain Eukaryota; kingdom Metazoa; phylum Arthropoda; class Insecta; order Diptera; family Syrphidae; genus Microdon; species Microdon myrmicae. The sequence continues at coordinate 91,847,741 of OZ007497.1, read as the reverse complement.
CGTTCTTCACTATCGTCGCAAACGCTTTAGATTCCCGCAGACCGTGACGCCGAGCAATATCAAGCTGTCCCCAGATTCGAGGGCGCGGCCATTCATCATCAGTTGTGGAAGTGATGATCCGCTTTCGATTGTGATGGTTGTATATGGTCTCTTCGCTGCATTGAAGACGACGAGATTGGCCATTCCCCACTGCAGGACCTTATCCAGATCCCGACTCAGAGAGTCAATCTGGCTACATCTGAACTGGTGCGACGTTAATGCAATAATCGGCCGAACGCTCGAGAAAGAGGAAACAAGCGTACTATCACCCGCAAAACTGAACACTTTGTTATTTTCTGGAATGGGGAGTGGGAACTGATTCGCCTGAGTTTCTTTCCGGGTGTGTTTTCTCCTCTCCTTTGGATCTCTTAGATAGATTGCTCCTCTCACGATTTCATGGTTTGTATTGAAGTTCAGTACATTAATAGTGTTTACATCTTTGCAGAATTTGGGTTTGTTGGAGAGTATGAAGTCTGTCTCTTCTTCACTTGCCCATCGGGAGATATCCAGGTTTATTTTTTATTATTATTTCTTATAAATACGCTATTAAGGCTTTAAGCTCATGCGCATGTGACAGCTTCATTAGCCTTTCGCTATTATCGTTTCTTTTGCCTGTGCTATACTGTTTTAATATTACATTTTTGTTTGGTAGCCTTTCTCCGATCTTGGGGTTGAAATACCCTGTGAGAAAAACTGTTTTGTGTGCCTTTTCAAAAATGTTGTCCAGGCCCACACAGAAGAAGTACCTTATAACCTTATTGATATAATTTCGTACCCAGGAAAGTTTATATATATATATATATATATATATATATATATATATATATATATATATATATATATGTTCGATGTACCACTTTTAGACAAGGCAACTCTATACTATCATAAAATCTAAGGCTTATTCCAATTCTTGTAAAGATTCATGTGTTCTTAAAGCGTGGTGTTAAGTGTTGACATGGAAATACTCTGTTTCTATTATTTTTACTAGCCCTTAGGGCTTTTTTTGTTTTCACTTGATATTTTTTCTTCCGGTGTATTTTGTGCTAATATGTTGGGTTTTGGTCTCTTGATATTCTTTTCTTGGACGGTTTTTGTTTGTAAGTATTGTGTTTTTCTGGTTACCGAAGTCTCGAAATTCCTATGCTTTTGGTGTGGTTTCATCTGTCAACGAGTGAGATACGGATCTCATGTATGCAAATAGCTCAGTTCTGTGCAATTTTGCTGAACCTACTAGGTTTTTAGCCGTATTGCCAGATGAATTTCAATTTTGTGGTGATGCAGGTGATATTGAGTTGTCTCAAAAACAAAACAGGGCATGCAGGTGTGGCTGAAAATTACGCAGGGCTTAAGAAACTCATATACTTCAGTAACATTAAAGAACTTATTAAAAAAATGCATAAATAACTGCGACACTTGTACCAAGGCCAAATATGAGAGAAAACCTATCAAAAACAAATTTAAAATCACCGATAAATCATCAGATATTAACCAAACAATACACCTAGACATTTACACTAATAGTAAAAACTATTTTATCACATTTATCGACAAGTTCTCTAAACACGCAGTCATATTTCATTTAGAAGATAGAAGTAGCATAACAGTCAGGGAAAAGTTAAGATTATATTTTTCAATCAAGGGTAAACCAAAATTAATGATTTTTGACAACGAGTTCAGCAGCACCAACATAAAAGATTTTTTGAGAGAAGAGAAAGTTGAAATACATTTCAGTAGAACTAATAGTCACACAGGAAACTCGGATATCGAAAGATTCCATAGCACTATAGGCGAGAAAATGAGAATACTCTTAGCAGAAAAATCACGGTTGACAGCTCTCGAGAAAATGTATAACTGTGTAGGATGGTACAACAAATCTGTGCATTCCACAACTAACTTTGAACCATTACAAATACAGGAAGGTAGAATAGACAAAGACACCGTTAGAAAAAACATTCATACTAAAAAGATGAAGGTAATATCGAAACGAAACGAAGCTAGGGAAGATTACGAAGAAGGAAGGGAAACAGGCTATGTCAAGAATTACAAAGCACTTAGGCATAAAGAACAACCAAGGTACCGAAAACTCGAACTTTCCAACGTACACCCGTCTAACATAAAACGTACTTACAAATTTACAGGTCAAATGGATACAAGTAATATTAACCCGACTCATGATACTGACAATGACCCAAGAGACATTGATGGTTGAACAAATCAACACAAATAGTGGATTTCCCGAAATAAAACTCGACAATGTCCAGATTACGAAATCACATGACATTATTTTCCTTACAATTAGCCCAATAGAAATTTAACACATAATACAAGAAAATACACACACGAAGAAAAATCCGTCTGAAACTTTAACTAATGATAACTTGTTCTCATTTAGCGAGATAAACTCTCTTCTTAATGAAGTTGTAACCAAGCTTAGTGCTTGTCAAACTAAAGCTGACCAATTTAACGTCATTACTTCATTAGCTATTAAGTGCATATACTCCGAAAAAACATGTTAAGAAACTCTCTTAACATCATAACTTGGAATGCGAGAAGCATCAAAAACAAAAAGCATGAATTTTTTAGTTTTTTGATAAATTTTAATATTGACATTGCACTTGTTTCAGAAACCTGGCTTAAACAAGACATTTCTTTCTCACATCAAAATTACATATGTTATCGCCTAGACAGGGTATATGCTAATGGTGGAGGTGTCGCCTGCATAGAACTTTCCTTGCGTCCTTCATTGCACCTTAAGTTAATTGAGAAAATTAGTATAGATGTAACATTAAGTGATAACTCCAAGGTGAGTATTTTTTCGGTCTATTTCCCTGGTGCAAATGGAAACATTGAGAAATCTACTTACTTTAAGCGGGATCTGCAAAAATTGTATAGAGTCAACACTCGAAACAAGGTAATTATTGGTGGTGATCTAAACTGCAGACATAAGTCGTGGAATTGTCTTAGGGCAAACTGCTGGGTGTTATTGAATCCAGCCCAAGTTTTTCCATACTTTATCCACTTCTCCCCACCTATATCCCAGCGAGTGCTAACAAGAACCCTTCAACTCTCGATCTATATATCACCAATATTCCAAGTTACTTCACAGTACCATTAACTCTAAATGCGTTAAGTTCAGACCACCTTCCGATCAGCCTCACAGTGAATCATACAGTATCTGTAAATCGTACCAGTTTATACCACAACTATTCCACCGCCAACTGGAATTGTTACAAATTATATATAAACACGAACTTGGTTCTAGGTGATACCAGCCTAAATTCTATAACCTGCAGCGAGCACATTGATATCCTATGCAACAATTTTGTTTCTGTTATCAATAGAGCGGCCGATCTTGCGATACCTAAATGTTCCACTGCTCCAGTTGATAAGGCACCGCTTCCTGAAAATATCTTACATCTAATTAGGCTATGAAACTCTGAAAGAAGAAAATGGCTGCGTTATAGAATCGATTGTTTTCTAGTTAATGTTAAAGTCTTAAATATTATCATTAAAAAAGAAATCTCAGCATATAGGAACAAGTGTTGGAATAAACACCTTTCCTCTCTTGACAAAGCAAGCAAACCGTTCTGGAAAATATCAAAAATTATGAAAAAGAGAGGGTCAAGTAATCCTCCGTTTAAAGTTGTTTATTTCTTCAGTGGAGAAATCGAACCTACTTGCTAACACGTTAAGTAAGAACCACTCCATATCTATGCATCTAAGCGACGCGTATACTGAGGCTGAAGTTGCTAACACTATCCATGTATTTCTCAAACACCAGCTGAAAGTACCTACGGAACTAATATTAGCAAAGTTAAAGAATTGATAAAAAAAATCGAAATCAAAAAAGGCTGCGGGTCTTGATAATATTAACAACAAATTAACACTGTTGGTGTTAATTGCCGGTGCGTCGACATGGACGCGGGTTCTGGAAACACACCACTATTCACAACCGCAGTTCGCTGGAATTGTTTTCAACGGAGACCGAACACCACGAAGAACAAAATAAAACGTTTTGGTTTTTGTCGAACCGAGTTTCTTTATTATTTAGTTTTGTTCTTTTATTAAGTTCCGCATCGAGAAGTAGTTCGCTAATACAATATTTAATTTGCTTAGTTGCAGTTCGCGAGCACGACTTAACACACACCTTGATTGACGGGTAGCAAACAACAACTGAAATTACTCGTCGAAACACGCCACGTAAGGAAAACAAAGGCTCGGATTGAAACAACTTAAATTAATGCACTCGACTTAGAAAAACACGGCGACAACCCTCTGGCGACTCGAATAGGGTGTGCGTGCACGTTCAGATATTAAATCAGACTTTTTACATAACGCGGCTAGAGGTGAAGATTAAAGTTGTGAAGCTCGACCATCCTCTACGAAGATTGACATCTGACTCTCATGTAATTTACATTTATCAGTTCGATGCCCGCGAATTTCATCGATAGGGTAGGATTGTGTATGCGTGCGTATAGCACAAGTACGTTGCCCTTCAACCTGGATATCGGGGACGACGAAAGTGCACCTAAATAAACATGGGCTGGTGCAATGAATTGGTATTATAGAGATATGCGATGGCGAAGAATCGCCGAAGGGAGAAATAGGTTTCTGTGTCTTAAATAAACAGAAACGCTATTTCGAGGGCCATAAATCTTTGATGACCTGGACCTGAGAACGAGATAGGTTTTTTGCTTCAAGATACACAAAAACGCTATTTCAAGGGTCACGATGATATGCACATCGTGTTTACTTAGGCATTCATGCTAATGCCATTGCAGGCTATAGATTTTTTGTGACGATAAGCAAACTGATGGTTTGCTCGCCTATGACCTAGGCTATGGTAGATTTTGTTTGTTTTACAGGCCGGAGCATCGTTAGCTTGATTTGGGTTATGATTGTCTAACGTCAATCATATTAGTGCCCAAATCCCATGATCGCTAGATAACCGACAAAGCAAATTGGTCGCAAGTGTTGCGAAGCTTGGGAACTGGGGCAATAAATGGATATGAACCGTAGCAAGAAACCATCGGCTTCAGCTATGTCAACAATTACGCTAGCCAGCTAGTATTAATCTATTATAATTGCTGACAAGCCGAGCCGATGGAGATATGGTACGGATCATAAACGGAAAAATTCAATGTGATGCATGCCTTAAGATTTAACTTTCAGGTGAAAGAGAATGAAGGGTAGCTTACGCTGCCCCAAAATTGCAGGTAGATATGGTGGGTTGAAAAGTAGTTAATTTAAGAGGATGGGCGGTTCCTTGGGAATGTATTAAAGAACCGCCACAACACTTTCACTTGTTGCAAGTAACTATTGAACGTTCATTTTCAACGCTTGTCTTAAGAATTGTTATTTTCCGGACTGCTGGAAAACAGCAAAAGTAATACCTATCCCAAAACCCGACAAACCGAAGAACAGCCCCGAAAGCTACAGAACTATTAGTCTACTTAGCTGTCTGAGTAGGCTCTTAGAAAAAATCATTAAGGAAAAGATTGATCGTTTTGTGGAAGCCAATAACATCTTACCAAACTTTCATTTCGGTTTCCGTAGTGGTCACAGCACAATCCACCAAGCCTTGCGCATTAAAAACCACATAGCTGGTAAATTCATCGACAAGGAATCAACGGGTCTGGTTCTTCTAGACATCAAAAAGCCTTTGATACGGTATGGCACGATGCCTTGATTTATAAGCTACTGAAGCTTAGGCTGCCTATGCCGCTTATCAAAATTATCCAGAGCTTTCTTCGATCGAGAAAATATGTTGTGAGTATAGGAACCGACATATCATCTACTCACCAAATCCACTATGGTGTACCCCAAGGCTCAGTTCTTGGTCCCATATTATTCACATTCTTTGTCGCAGATTTACCATGTCTAGGTGAAAACATTCAGGTAGCTATGTTTGCCGATGATACGGCCATTTTCTCTTCCGGTGCCTTATTCACTAATGTCTACAACTCTTTGCAAGCAGCTCTTGACAAACCAGCGGTGTATTACAGGAAATGGAAAATAAAAATAAATGGTAATAAAACACAAGCTGTCTGGTTTTCGAGATGTAGGAAACACTGCTACCTACCAAATGGCACTAAACTCAGTATGTGTGCAGTCGATGTTAATTGGTCCGAAGACTGTAGATATCTAGGTTTTATTCTAGATAAAAAACTTATCTTTCAAAAACACATCACTACCACAATTGACAAAATAAACAAAGTCGTAAGAGTTATGTATCCATTAGTGTGTAGAAAGTCAAAGCTTAGTATCGAAAATAAAAATATAATATATAAAACCATTTTTCAAACGGGGCCCATGTATGATGTAATTGTGCTCGCACACACAAAATAAAATTGCAAAGGTGTCAAAATAAAATATTGAAAATGTTGCTGAATTTGCCATGGCATTATTCGACACATGAACTACATGAAAACGCTAACGTTAAACCGGTAGAGTTCCTTATTGACAAAATCAATCGAAACTTCTTCATCAATTATTCTTTTTCTGACAATGTTCTCGTTTCCCGTCTTGCGTTATCATAAATCACTACATATGTACTCTGTCTATGAAAATTATATCGAGGTCATTACTATATAAAATAACCGGAAGCTCGTGCAATATTAGTCTTAAGATTCAAATAAGGGTTTTTTATTGTAGTTTTCCCTTAATTTATTATTTGTTATTCATTAAAATTGTGCTATTGCCGTTATATAGATTTAAGATTATAGTTGTAAAGGAATTGCTATCCTAAATCTCTTAAGTACTAGTTGTAAAATATACCATAAATGTAATTATCTACCAAATAAAATTAAACGGAACTTGAGTTGTCTATTTTCCTTTTTTCAATTCCCTTTGGTTTTATTACAACATTTTTGTTTTTAATGTAGGCACCGTTTCGCTTTTCCCTCTCACGATGAAGTTCCGTTTGTAAACCTGCCTTTTTGTAATATTTCTTTGGAGGAATTTTTCATTTTAATTTTTTTTTGTTGTATGTTGCGAAACTGATTAATACTGGTCATGTTTTTCTTGTTATTTGTTTTCCGATTCCGTATAGTTTATTAATGATGTGATTCTCAATATTAAAGTCCTATTTTTTAAGCAAGTCGGTGATGTTATATAGTTGGCTATAATTAGTTTTCGTTTCTTTGCATTCGTGTGTTATAACGTTGTTCTTTTTGTTTCCATTCTCTATACTACTATTTACTATTTATAGACCTGTAGGAACTCTGAAGTTCATGACCTCATCGACTCGACTGCGCCACCGTTCCCTGTCACGTGCGCTCTTCTTCCACGCTTGACCATCCGATCCGATCTCTTCAAGGTCAAGCCTAACATAGTCCACCGATCTCCGTCGCGGCCGTCCTACCGGTCTCTTTCCCGTTAGTCTACCGTCAAGAAATCTACGCACGGTCCTATCGTTGCCCATTCGCGCCACATGTCCGGCCCATTTTAATCTTCGCGACTTGATTACTCTCACTATTGTAGGTTTGCGTTATAGCTCTGCCAATTCATGGTAGTGCAGTTTCCTCCATTGTCCTGCCTCCTCGTCATATTTACCTCCAAAGATAATCCTTAAAATTTTATTCTCGAATACGCTTCATTTTCTTCCCGATTTGTGAGAGTCCATGTTTCGCATCCGTACAGAGCAATCAGCATGATTATGGTTCTATAGACACGGAGCTTTGGGTAACGTGATTGCAGTTTGGATTTCAGCAGTATACTGACTGCTTGCCAACTAGCGTTGCCGTAATGCAGTCTTTTATTAATTTCCTTCAACATTTCGTTACTGGCCGTCGATATCGTTCCCAGATATTTAAATTCTTTAACTTTTTCAAATATCTTGCCTCTGACGTTTATATATGTTCCCTGAGGTCCACCTACTCTCGCCGTAATCATGTATTTTGTTTTGTCTTCATTTATTTCTAGGTCCACCTCTTCTGCCGCTTGCATGGTGATTTCACTGTTTTGACTGATAGTTTCTAGATTATCGCCCAAAACGGCGTAGTCATCCGCATATGCGAGCACTTGTGTGACCCCGTTCAGGGATGATCCGGTCTTGTTGTCGTCTTGTACCTTTCTGATGACATACGCGAGGACAAGGTTTAAAAGACATGGTGAGATTCCATCGCCCTGTTTTAGTCCGTCCCGGATTTCAAATGGTTCTGAGAGCTGGTTTTCTATTCTAACTCGCCCTTTGTTCTCGTTCATGCAGATTTGAATGAGGGCGGCATATTTTTTCGGGATTCCCAGCTCAACTACAATATGGTACAGTCTTTGCCTTGCGGCTGAGTCGTAGGCTTTTTTGAAGTCAACGAACAGTTGGTGAACCGTCTCTCCGTATTCCCACTTTTTTCCAGCAGTTGCCGTATTATGACATTTGGTCGCTTGTTGACCGGTTCCTACGGAATCCGCATTAGTTGTCTCCCAGTATTTCTTCTACGTATGGTGTGATTCTCGCTAATATGATATTTGTTAGGATTTTGTATGTGGTTGGGAGCAATTACATTCCTATGTACTTTTCGCAGTCAGATTTGCCGCATTTTTTGACAATCGGAACAACTATTGAGGTTTTCCATTCTTCCGGAGTGACTTCCTTACCCCATATTGTTTTGATGAGTTTCTAGAGCTTTCGAGCCGTTGCCTTTCCTCCATGCTTCACAAGCTCTGCCGGTATGCAGTCGACTCCGGGAGCCTTGTTGTTTTTTAATCGGTTTATTGCGTCCACGAATTCTTCGAAACAGGGCTCTAGGATCTGAAGCTCGGCTGTATGTACGTCTGGTGAGTTTATTTATGGTTGATGGGTGCGTACATTGAGCAGGTTTTCAAAGTGCAGCTTCCATCTTGTCACGACATTGTTTGTTTCTGTGACCAGACAGCCGTTTGCGTCTTGAATTATTTTGGCTCTTCCTCGGTAGCCTAGAAATGAATTTATGCCGACATACATACCTCTGATGTTCTTTGCCCTAGAATTTTCTAGGATTTTTTCGATCCGAGGCTTATCCCATTCGCGTTTTTTGCGTTTAAAGAGTCTCATTGTCTCTTTCCGAATTGTCGCGTATCCTTGAGTTGAATTCATCATATCTTTCTAAGTGGATCACTCTGAAGCGTTTACGTTGTTTGATCTTCGCCCTGCACACATCGTCAAACCAAGGTTTGGAGTTAATTGTTTTCTTAAATCCTAAGTCCTTTTGGGCTGTTTGTTTGATTGTGTCTCTAATCGATGTCCATTTAGTGCCAAGATTATTGGCTTCCTCTTCCTCACTACTCCCATTCTCTAGGATGGTAAATCCATTCCCTAAAAAGCTTAATTTCTTATTTAGTACTTCAATTTACAATTTGAGGTTTTGGTTTTCCTCAGTTAATGGTTTGAGTTTATCGTCTATGGTCATTCTGATTTTTTCTGTGTTATCCTTTATCAAAGAGGTTTGTTTTTCCACATCTTTTTTTTATCAAAGTAAATAGTGTGGATATTGACATTTCTTCAATTTTTTTTTCTTTGGTGCCGGCTGGCGGACTAAGAATCGGCTATTTATACCGATTGTTCTCTTTGTACCTTTGATGAACACCCGTACGGGGACGCAGGGACATAAAAAAGGAATATAAACGCCGGCAGTTGGGGAGTTGAGGAGAGTCTAGGCCCCATCCCATTTAATATCTACACCTCAGATATTCCTCGCCCTGTGGACTGAAGAATAAACCAGATATGATATGCGGATGACGTCCTGGTGTACACGCCATCCAAAAGTCCTGAACTCACAACAAATAGTCTCAACCATCACCGGGCGAAGTGTATCAGTATTACAGTCGATGGAAAATTCGAGTAAACACATCCAAAGCAGTAACTTTAATTCAGAGTAGTAAGCACTCCCAACCTACTTCTCGATATTCACAGAATTTGGATATACAAATAGGAGGTACTACGATTATACTGCAGGACAAGATGAAATATCTTGGGGTCATATATATCCCGAAAATGAATTTTACAAACTTCTGACCCACATTCTTCAAAGGGGCCTCGGTCAATCTAAGCAACTGAACCACATTTTGAAGTAAAGCAACAAAGTTGACACCAAAGTTAAGCTTCTCTACTATAATCAGCTAATTCGATCTGAAAAATCACACGCCTTTCCCTGCATATCTTCGGCCCAAATGGAAAGACTTCGAGTTTTCCAAAGGAAACTCCTCAGAAGATGCATCTGTTACGAATCGTTTGCTAGATTGTACGTACCATTCACAATACACCTTAACCAGTTAACACACGTACACACGTTGAAAATAAAACGCACTCTGTTATTTGAGTTTAAACTTTACTGTAATCTTTATAACTAAATTCAACACACAGTTTATTTTTAATTGAAATACTTTAAGTTTAATGAATTTATTTCAAGCTCTATTCTTTACATTTTTACATGCACTGAATACATACCACGAAAACTTTATAATTATTAGTTAAAGCACTGGTTATAACATTCGACCGTCTTGCTAAGATGACGGTGTAGCGGTTTCCACTAAACGCCACTACTTACCTTTTATTAATTTCCCCAAAATTCCTCCTAAAGCACCTAAAACCATTATCATTCGCTAATGCAATTGCATTGGCACCTTCAGGCATTTCTCCCAAGGTCATGGTTGCATGCGTCGCATCATCTTCCTAAAAAACAATTCGGTTGCGGCACCAAGTAACCGACATCAAACCCGAAGCATTCCGCCACACGTCCAGGGAATATTCCCCTGTTTTTATCCGCATGCACGTCAGCCGGTCGTCTGACCGACGGGGATATCGTAGCTCAAGACTGGCCGCCAAAAGAAACCGAATTCTCTATAGTGTAAATATACACACGAGAGTTCTGTGGGGTGGAACTTAGTGTCGTCGTGACACGGGTTCAGTCACTCCTCAACACTTAACGCAAAATAAACTGTTGACCAAATTATCTGCAAAGAAAAGAGCAAATGAAATGCGCACATAAGTTTCTTTATTTAAAATGTCTATGCGTTATTCAAAATATGACATTAATCGAGGTATAGTTTTTTATTTAACACCTCTCTATGACATATTTCGTTATAAAAATATAAACTCTGTTTCCTTTATACACAACTCTAGTGCGATCACTTATTCTTTAATACACAACTCCGGTTCGATGAATTATACATTTATACACGACTCCAGTTCAATGACTTATTCTTTATATACGACTCCGGTTCACTGACCTATTCTTTTATTCACGACTCCGGTTCAATGACTTATTCTTTTATTCACGACTCCGGTTCACTGACTTATTCTTTTATTCACGACTCCGGTTCAATGACTTATTCCTTTATACACAACCGAACTCTTTAACTATATCAAGGCACGACCGTACGCTCTAGAGATTGACATCTGACTCCTCGGGTGTCTGTTCATCGAGATCCACTAACCGCGATCGTCATGTATTCCCCACCCGAGGTAGCCAATCAGCGCTTGAATTTATTGGACGCCTTCCATGGACATCGTCCAAGAGAACTGGAAGGGTTCACCCTGGAAGGCAAGTGCACGACATGCCCTGGCGAAGATAAGGAGAAGGGAAAGCGAAAAAAATAGAAAAACCGCACATATCGTAGGTCAAATCCGTTGATCCCTGCGTGGGCAGGCTATACTGCCGCCAACCGCTAGGGATAGATCCCTTGATTGACATAAGTCAATAAAACTCTTGCCGAAAGGAGGAATTGAGTTTGGGGTTGTGTTTACAGAATCATTGCGGCCAGAGGAGCTATTGCGTAAGCAAAAGCAATGGTACGTGGGTATGATTGTTTAAATAACAATCATATTCATTTACAATTAGTGGGGATGGGTTTGGTTTAGCATACGAATATAGGAAGTGACCGTTGCCAGATGTTTAAAGTAAACACTTGACGGTCATATCCAATTCGTTGCTTGTTTGCGGCCTATGATCGGTGGTAACCGATAAGTGAAAATTAGCTGCAGCTGGACATGTTTATGAAGACAATGATCTGTTTATCCCATTGCCGACGCGTACAGCGTCATTTAACAGATCCCTGCATATCATCGGTCGGTGGGTCGGGTGCATGTTTACTCGAAACAACACTCGATCGAAAGTAGGTAGGTAGCTACGGCTACACTTGAATTGTTCATCTCAAGGTCGACCGCTGACAAGGGTGAACAAATCATGCAATATGTGAGGAAATGCTCCTCGACTCTGCATATTGACATGTTCCATGTTTATGGCGGTTATCTGAAGGATAACCAAATCGGGTTTCAGATCGTATCAGTATCAACAATTATGTAGGCAGAATTCTGACGTCCCCTGGCAGATTGTCGGATTTGTTGGATGCTGGTGAAAGCTTAATGTCATGGCAAGATGGTAATCTTGTCATGAACCTACATTTCAGGGACGATAAATAGGTGCCGGGGCTATACTTGGTTGGGTAAAGCGATGGTTGGTTCTTCGGGCGCCATGAAGAACCCCACAGTTCGACCCTTTGAGCCGCCATCGATGTGTGCACGATCGGCATAGATGCTGTAGGCAGTTGCCGATCGTATGAACACTCAAATTCCTCTCTACGTGATGGCTTGCGCAGCTGCAGGCACTTCTCTTGGTTTGTCTTTGTTGGATGTATGTCTGCGGCATGAGCGGCCGAGATGATCATCGCGCATGGGGTCGCAATCTCGCTGGGACCCGTGTGTCGGAAATCTTCTCCCATTTGTCGCTGGACGGGGGAGGAAATCAATTTGTTCTCTCCCAACGGAGTCGAGTATCAACCTTTGGTGTGAGCGCAGACAAAAGTCTAGATCGAGCGATCAAAATTGGAGAGTCGAAATTTCATCCCCCATTGGGAGTCGGATGCGTGCGACCTTTTGAAGTATTTTCAAATATTAACTTTAAATGTAACCCAAACGTGCATTGTGAACATCAGTTAAGTTTATCCACGAGTTAAGTAATTCGACTTGTACATATTTCAAATATTATCTTTAAATGTAATCCAAACGCGCCTTGTGAACACCAGTTAAGTTTATCCAGAGTTAAGTAGTAGGACCTCTATATGTATCCTAAATTGTAAACATTAAATGCAACACAAACATGCATTCTGAACACCAGTTAAGATTATAAAAACAATTGAAATAAAAAGTTTATGATCCACTAAACGGTGAGTTTCATTAATTTACTGTTTTCACCAACGGAAAACACCCACCTAACTCTACAGCGGTTTATTCACGACTCTTTTAATTCAAATTTAAAGCGCGACCGGCTCTTTAAATAACGTCCGGTTTTGACAATGGTCGCGCACAGACTCCTTTATTATCTCTCCTTCGATCATGCAGACCGAAGGATGCATCCATTGTTTACACGTACAATAGATATTTTCCCACACAACAGATATATGCTTCGCAGTACATTTTTTGTTTACCTGACATTGAAAATGTTTAGGATCTGCGAGACCTGATTGTGTGGATGCGTGTGATACAATTCTTAGAACCTTGTATTTACACAAGTATTCATTTATGGTCACCGATGGCAAAGATATTTTGTATACCTTATTGCTTCGTTCCCATGGAATTGTTCTCTGTTTTGAGTAACACATTATTTTCTTTGTTCCATCATAGATTTTTCCTAAAACGGGGAATAGTGGGGGAGGGTAAGCGTTGCGTGTAACACATCAACCACTCTAAAGGGCCTGGCGGTCGCCATTACCCCACCTTACACCTATACGAATGTGCCTCCATTACCCCTATCGACGAGTATTTGCTACAATTAGCACATAAGTACCTCGAAAGCATCCAGAACAGCGAGAACCTACTTGTACGGGAGTATTGCGTTCTTGACCCTTCTCTCTATCGATCTCTTCGGATCCGACCACCACAATTTCTTCTTCAGTATAAAACTGAAGAAAGCATCCTTCCCAACAACATTCTACTCTATAAAAGAGGATTCCTGGACCCATCCCATAGGGTATACTGCTGACATACTACAAACAAGCACGCACAGTACAAGACACGCAAATACACTCGCAGACCGACCAAAGTGCAGAATATAACACGCCGAAGACGTGATCTGCGTATACCACCGAACTCAAGGCCTTCCGGTCTTGTAAGATTTCTTTCCCACCATCCCTCCAACCAAGTAATTAGAGAACATTTGAACTAACCCTGTCCACACTATCCTTAGAAACGTCCCCACCCACCCTTTTTTCAGACATCTTGAGACCGAGCGCAACAATCTCACGAATGTGAACGATTCTGGTTATCGCAAGATGAAGAATACATCTGCCCTTGTCTCGCTAAAGTCGGCCCCTAGCCATCCCTTTTTTTTTTTTTTTTGAGATGCGGAGAGTACAGTTTAAATTGTCGCCGGCAATACACGTAAACTCTGCTAACCAAGAAGAGATCTTCACGAATTTTAAAGGGCTTGTGGAGGTTCTATAGCGTTTTTGAAATAATAGTGAAGAAGACCGTGTGATTCGAACTGACGCTATGACAGCTCGAATCACGAAAAAAATTTTACCTAAGCGTTACACACCAGGCTACTGACCGTGTTTAGAATTTGATTTCCAAACTCGACTATATTCCACTGGTGTGAATTATTTTTATTTATCGCTTGGTATACGGTTCTGATGTATTTTTCTTATTCGATTTTTCGTTCGGTGTTCTTCACTATTTTTGCTTGTGAATTGTGTGTGTATCTGTTAGAATCGCTACAGTTCTACGAACCACACAAACCGCTATAGGTCGAGATGTCGTCGTTCCAACAAGACCATACTCACCTATAACCAAACTACACGTGCCCAAAGACACGTGTCTTCAAAAGTCCTCCTTTACACCTGAAATAAAAGGTAACATTCATCCTAGAGTCAACAACTCCACGTATCAACAGATACATGGGCCACAAGTCCGACCAATTTTCCTACGCCTGCACGGCGATCGAAGGACATAAGCCAGCATAAAAAATTGTGTACCGACCCATCAACTGGATATACACAAACGGTTGGCACAGCTGCGCCAGGTCTCGACAAACATCACGTCGCCGGCGATAGGCGAATTGCCGGAAAACCAATCCGTCCACAAAATCTTTGTCCCTGTCGCAATGGTTATAATTCACAATTGCTTGATACTAAGTGTATTATAAAATAAACTAAATTAGCTTGACAGTTGATACACAAATGTCAAAACGAACTCCGGGTATAGCCAGAATTTAAAAAGCATTTTGTCGCTCAGAGGAGTTTTTTTAATTTTTGTTTGGAGCAAAGGGTTTTTTTTTTGGATCAGAGAAAGCTTCTTTTTTTTTTATAACAGAAGGAGAAATCTGGAAACATACGTATGAGTACGTAGTAAGTGTAGTTTACGTTGCGTATTTGGGGGGTGTTTTTGGCGTCTATCGATACGTAATTCTAGTCGCCGGTCGAATCGAGGGTGAAGTGGCTCTTTATTCCAGGGATGTTGATCAGGAATCCTCTGTAACTCCCTTATTATATGATTGTTTCTAGAAGGCTACAATTTGCAACTGTTCAGAAGGACCAAACTAACACTTACCTATTATTATCTCAAAGCTCTATCTCAGTATTGCTGGACAACCACTCCTGAAACAAGTATTAAAAAAAATACGCTGAAAAGATTTCAGAAGATCAAAATGTATCTGGTCACAAGATCACAAAACTAAGAAGTCAATTTCTTCATTTTTCTAGTATCCTGTAAAGGTCTTAAGTAGTTCCTTTAAAGTGTTTAAAATTAATCAACAAGGGATTCGAAGTTGGAAGCTAAAAAGTTACCTTTTAGCAAAAGAGAAGATTATTGAAAGTTTCTTCCTTTTCCAAGAGTTCAAATTGTGTTCGGTATGAATTTTAACACTAATAAAGACGTTATGAGACCCATCATTGTGTACGGACATTTCAGTTTAACAATTTTCAAAGTTCAGTTCAAATTAGTTAACACAAACCATAGAGTGAGTTATGAGATATTTCTTGGGAATAAATTAAAATCTAAATTGTCAGAGATGCCTTCCCCTTTGCATACACAAGTTTTTACTACTCAAACAACTTAAACACAATATTTTACAAGAATCGAATATTTAGCTCTTTCTTAATAGAGAACCAACTAATTTGGTTCCGTTCCTGTCAGTTCTTCGAAATAAACTTTCGATGGTTACATTAAGAAAAATATTTTAACTTTACAAAGTTGTTTTATACATCCTTTCCTGTTGTATAGGTGGAAATACATGTGGACTTGATAGTCCTATCAAACCATTAAGAAAGTATATGAATGGACATATCTACTTTCTTCTTGTTTCTTAGGACAACGCAAAGGATGCAAATGTAGTAAGGGGTGGAAATTAGATCGAGAACCATAAGGAGTAGAAGAAGATGAAATTTAAGATCTAAGAAATGGTACGGACGCCTTTCACCTCAAGACACAAGATAAGGACCAAGACAACTTTTGCTCAACTTAATTAGTGTTCAATCAACAACGAATATCTATCTACTACCTATCACTATGCTGATACGGTTGATGGTGGAGTGACGGACGTCGATGACAGCATCGTAATAACATCTAATGCTATTGGAATTGTGGTATTGTAACGAAGGTGCACACATATGTATATACTTTGGGGTAACATCTTTAGTTCGCTTCTACAATTTGCATCTTTGTAAGTTTCTGTATTTTCTTTTGGTTTACAGGGAAGTTGTGAGAACAGTAACAACCACATATTTCCATTATCTTTCACTATTATCGAATTGTGGTCATAAATCAGTTCAATAATGAACTAATATAGATCGCAAAAGCGGATATGGATGTCCACTGGGAACGTGAATCTTTGGATAACAATCTTTCCTTGGCTTTTGTAAGTATTTTCTATTGTGTACGTGGTACAAGAAGGGAATCGTTACATTTACAACTCCTTTTCCTGTTTTTATATGTATTATGTGTACACCCTTAAAATATTATTATACTCTTTAAAATATTAAAACATATAGTTTGAACATAACACCTTTCGTGTATCTGAACGAAAAAGAATACATTTTACGCACCCTCTTTTAGGATAGCTCTCGGGTTAGCCTGACAAATTTTGAGTTTCGAAAACCGAGCTGAACTGCTTCATAAATAATTCCGCCTTTTATATCTAGACTAGCGTCCTCCCATGAATTGAATGATTCGTAGTGGGTTGTGACATCTTCTTGGGGGTCAACTCGTTGTCTAGTGGTATCTTCCGTCGAATTGAGTGGGCTACTTCTTGTTGCGCATTTTGGAAATTGATTCGCTATGATGATGTAGCACCTTCCCGATAATTGCATGACGCGTCGCTAATAGTCTCGTCCGCAGTGCGAGTCCTTATTGTTGGGGCAATATCTTTACCGTAACCAAGACGATGACTCTGTGCGTCGGCCTCCGCAACGTCCTCTATGGAGTTGTTACATCCAGGATTCGAATTCGTCCGTCTGGTCCTAGATATGTCGTCTGTGATTGTTATCCCAAGTTCTATGGCCTCGATTGGTTCGGAGATTTTACTTGGCATCAAGATTTGCACGAGTTCCTTGATGGATCTTCTTCAAAAGTGGTCCGTCAGTCGACGTGCTATTTTCCAGTTTGCTTTACCACTAATGTCGTGATATGATACTCCAGGTGATATTGCTCTGCAAAAACGCCCCTGAAGTAAATGGTTCGGTGTGAGGCTCTCTTTGTCGTTTGTACCCAAGCTTATGTTTCGTTTTATTTGAATATTAAGAAATTCCGTTTAAAACAAATTCCACGCTCTTCCCTCGGTCGTGACGACGAAGCACGGCGTTGGAACACAACATTGGTATCGCGTTCCACCTTGGTCATTAGGGTGTGGAGATTCTCTTTGGGAGTGTACTTGAATATACTAGGACAAATAAAGCCGCTTCAACTGAGCGTACGAGCCTTTCCCAAGCCCCTCACGCGAAATCCGGCCTTGGCGTGGATCCTTGCAGTGTCTTTGCATGTCCGTCCCCTTTTTTATTGCGAAGCTTTGCGGGTAGTCATCTATGTTGTGGTTTTCGCGTATCGCTTGTTACGCTGATGTATGTCTCCTTCGGATTCCTCGGCGTTCCCGTTCATTGCGTAAATTTGGCGTCAATGGTGACGGCGGCCCTAAATGTCACCGAAACCGTATGGTATTCTTGTGACGTCCTTTTTCGGTCTCTGTACCACAAAAGAAACCCCAAGCTATCCTGATCTACGTCGCTCATCTCAATTTGGAAAAACATTTCTTTGATGTTGACAACGATAGCGACTGGTTTCTCCCTAAATCTAAATATCACTCCGAAAAGCGATTCGATGGGGTCCGATCCCGGCAGCAAGGCGTTGTTAAGGGTTCGCTCACCGAACTCGGCTGCTATACCACGTAGTATTCGTGGCTTCATTTTAACCGGGTGCATTACAGCGAAGTGTGGGAGGTGGAACGTTCTTCTTACTGTCGTTTCTGGAGGGATTTACTCTGCGCATCTTTTTTTCTTAGGTTAGTGTTAATGAGGCGTCTATAAACCTGATTGTAATTACTGGTCAGGACTTTACCCTCGTTTCTTCATAGTAAGCCTGATTCGAACCTTACTCTTAATAGTCGTGTTGTGGTCTTTTCTAGAGATTCCAATCCTCTTCCCCTGACAACAATTCTTGGACTACCTTGGCTGCATTTCAAGGGCTTTGATTTCGTGACGTTTTCCAGGCATTTCGTCCATTTCGTCTTCTTTCACCCTGATGTGGCTAACGAACTTGACTGGTGTCCTATTACTGGCATTACATCCATGCAAGACCCAACCTAAACTAGGGACCGAAGCGGCAGATTCGATGGTCGTTTCTTTCGTCAATTTCCTTGTGATTATAAGTCTCTAGTTGTCCCGTCCTATTAGTGTTGTTGGTTTTTTATGGGTGGAAATTAGCTGATTCTTGATGCTCCGCAAGTGTTACCACGTACTGATAGTCTCATTTTTTCCTTCCTGCTTGAACTGCTTCATGTCATCGATTGTGCGTACTTTGATTTACTTTCTTTCCTACCTGTGGGTTCCTAGGTAGTATTTATGTGGACGCTCTCCAGTTCCTCTTCCGGAATGTCTCCATGATAAGTGCTTGCCTCCTGGATCCAACACCGATTTTGTGGTTATTGCTGAGTTAAATAGTGAAATGGTGGTCCCATCCAGGAAAACTAATATTCGGATTGATCCCTCCGGTTCGCAAAGATCGACTAGCACAATTTGTAAGTACGTCGAACCGCTCGTATACACCACTTCTTCTCTTGGTTCCTTTTGGATTGACTGCTCGATTAAAAGGTGTTGTAGTGTTGCTTTCCTTCTCTCACCTGCACCATCATTGATCGAGGTTCGTCTGAGTGTAGGGCGATATAGTGCACACGAATTCCACGTGCTGGTATTCTTGAACTTGGGACCTTCAAAGATCGTGCTATAATATGTTGGCCACTTGGTTTTACTTGGATCTATAGAGGTTCGTCTTTCTGATAGACGTTGGTAGCTCATCCCAGCATTCCTACTTCTACTTTGGGACGAGTATCCTGTCGGTGGTAGTTTTTCGGTACCCGGCAAATTCACCACGCATATCGCGTTCTACTATCAAAAAACTTATTAGGTAATGGAACGTCTGGTCGTTTCTCTTGTGAATGACTGTGATGGTACGCAAATCATCTGTACTTCATGGCCGGCGGCATCTTGCTGATCATTTCCCTCACTACTTCGGGTGAGCTCAAGCACTACATTTTTCTTAGTATGTGGTGAGTTGCTAACTAACCGCCGACGAGTCAGTACGTGCGCTTTGCCTCTTCATCCATACCATCGAATCAATTGTGTAATCCGTTTAGGGTATCTTAAGTAAACAGAAGATACCCTAATCGCACGATCGGCTCGCGTGGCAAGTCTTCTGAAGGGATCCGAAGTAAACAAACAGATCACCACAAACGCATCCGAGTGTAGTACAGTGATGTATATGGAATTCGCACCGTAGCGTGACAATTGTGTGGAAGTGTAAAAGTGCGGGAAAACCCATACCCTTTCCTTTCCTTGTGTCTGTTTTTCCTCTTTTTTACACCTCTGTTGCGTCCCTCAGGCATCGATACTCGTGATTGATTTATAATCTTCGGAGGGTTTTCGGTGTTTTGAGTGGTGCAATATTCGCCACGAAAGGGATGTGAACTGGATTTCAGCACGGATCTAGATGGGCACATACTACAAGGGCATAACACCTGTGGTGGTTGCTTTCGCTTCTCTATCGCCGGGTTCAACTTGCATCCTTTTCTGAGGCAGTATTGGTTTCCTGTGTTGCTATTTCAATGGAACGGCAATTCCACGTCGATCTTTGCAACATTCGTGGCCTTAGATGCAATTTATCCTCTGTGTCTGCCCACGTCTGTAACCAGAAACCAGCAATCCTTGCACTTAGCGAGGCTCAGGTAATAACTGATGCAGATATTTCTGATTTGACTATACCTTAGTGCCTTTGTTTTTTCCACATCGTGGTCTAGCTACATACATACGAACTGATATTGATTATCAGCTTCTGTCGCAATATGGGCTCTGCTTCAATCCAGAATTTAATTTCTCGGGACTAAACTTTCACGTTCGTAAGCATATCATACATTACTGCTTTGTTTACAGAAGCCCAAACTTGGATAGAAACGCATCCCTTAATAAATGTGATGCTCTATCTGATTGTGAGATCTTGACCCTATTGTTAAAGGTTTTTTAACAATTAAAATGTTATTATTATATGATGCTTACGAAACTTACCCCGTGGTCGGCAGCTTTAATTTGCTGCGCTGATCTGCGACGGTGATGGTACGAAAGAGAACACTTAATTAAACTCTGTACTTTTATTTTTTCATGATTTTGTTATTTTATTGACTTACTTTCTTAATTGTTTAATAAATACACAAATACACAAACATTGAGGGCAGGGGTCTCGATGTAAATGTCCTTTGCACAAAAGTCACACGCAAAAACACCACCGAGCGTCTTCACAATCAAAATGGAAATAGTCCCAATTAGAAATAAATTTCTGTTTTCTTCTAATACATTATTTCACATGTTTTATCAATTCAATTCATATCACAATACTTTATTCCGCGCCACGAACCACACACACGCGGTAACTGTTTACTTCATCAAAATTAAAATTAGTCGTTTAGGATACGACAACCACGATACGACAACCACTCGCATTAGCTGTTCGATTAAGAAGGGAAGCAATTTCGTGTCTTTCGCCACATATCCTTTTTCGTTCCGCTTCCACGATAGTTATTTCGAGGAATAAGTCGAAATGGCTAATAGGGGGTGTTGTATCCAACGAGCGTTGAATACAACGCGGTCAAGAACACGATGGTGTCTCCTGGCCAAGGAGATTGGTGTGTCGGGCAAGCGCTGATCACCCTCGGTGGGAACACGATGGTGTCTCCTGGCCAAAGAGATTGGTGTGTCGGGCAAGCGCTGATCACCCTCGGTTGTTTTGAATGCGAATCCGCAACATTCCGCCCGCCTTCGCCAATCATTGGCGAATCGTCTGGTTCCAGGGGATGGTCATCAGAACCAGGGACCGGAGGTTCCTCTTCCAGTGGGAGAATACTTATTTTTGTGATGGGTCTGATGAGCGTGCCCGTGGCGGTCCGCAGGGTCACCACTCTCACGAGACTGTCCCGGCCCGGGTGCACTTCAAGTATTCGTGCGAGGTTCCATTTGCAGGGAGGAACCGATTCCGTACGGATCACGCACAATTGGCCGACAGTGATCTCGGTGTTTTTCTGATGCCACTTTGATCGGGGTTGAAGGTTCTGCAAGTACTCGGTGGACCAACGCAACCAAACGTGTTCGTTCATGTTACTGCGCAGTTGCGGCCGGGATAACCGTGACTTCGAAGTTTTGAGTGTGGAGGGTGTGCCGGTTCCGCCAGATCCCACGGCTCGCCTTCCTGAAAAAACCCCCATAACTACAACCCAGTCTGCACCAACTTTCGCTAATGCAATTCGCATTAGCATCTTAAATGCTTCACGCATCAAACAGATCCAATTATTATAACCCAAAAGTACCTGCAAAAGAATTCTTACCTTTTCAAGCATTCCTTCGCTTACAAATCCCCTGTAAGAGTTCTTACTTTCCTTATCATAAATTATCCTGAAAAGAAAAACCCCGGTTCACATATCATGTAACCATTCCAGCCAGGAATAATTATCATTGCGTCGCCTATTCCCAGTTTTATTCATGTGTACAATAAATTTCTTTGTGTATACATTGGCTGGCGTCCTTTTCTCCCAGCAATAAAATTCCCTGACTCGCACAATGTGCAAACTAAAGCAAATACGCATCTCGCGTCTTAAACCTATTAGCACCATGTGCATCGGCATTGCGGCTATCGTAACAGCTGCAATGCATACCATAGACAATTCATATCGTTTAGGTACCTGAATCACATTTTCTATGTAATGAGCGGCTGCTATTTATCTAGCCGACCCTCATTATCGAACTATGCATTAGGTCATATGCATTAGGTCATATTTCCTTTGTCGAATCTTGTCCCTTAGAACTAGATGCATAAACAAATACAAAGCCATTAGCATCCGATGAGACGCGATTCGTTTGTTGCAACAAACACACATCTCTTGGATGCCCATTATGCCCCGTCCTTGAGTTTCAGGTTTATTCCTATGGCTTTGTGTGTGATAAATAAACCAATGTGATCTTCACTCACACATACACAGTCATTGCCAAGTCTGTCCTCCTTGTTTCCGCGACAGAGAAATATTTTCTTCTTGGGCAAACTCACCTTAAAACGAGATAATTATCGTGGAGTCGTAATATAACCATCAAGGCGGATGGTCGCTCCGCCATCCACCGTACCGTCACCGGTACGGTGTGAATCGATAAACCAGTGTTCTGGTTTTTGTCGCGATTTGTTGAAGCAATTACTGTGTTGTATATTGCAATGAATTAACAATTATTAATAATTTTAAAATACTAGTTTTGCAGTGCCACGAACTATGTAAATAATAAGAACATTATATTAAGATAATCGCGAATTCTTTTATTTATCATTAAACCAAACAGTTAATTAATAAACAATAAAAAGAGTGTTTAAATTTTATTTCCCTCGTGGGCGACCTTCCTTGTTCATCCTTCCGCGTTGGTGGACAATTTGGGTGCTCGCATTGGCGGCGGAACAGTGGAGCTTTCTTTTGATCTTCGTGACAGCGATGATGGGAGAGGAAGTGAACCAGTCCAGCACGCCCGCACAACATACTTCCTACCCCACAAGGGTTCCGGAATAGTGGTGGTCGGACATCCAATCAAATTGAGGTTTACTTTTATTTAAATTATATTCTATTGTAAAGGGAATATTCTATTGATTTGGAGGGAAGGGAAGGATATGCGCGTGAAGGCACGAGATGTTAATAATTCAAAGGGGGAGTGATAAATAGTTGCACTTTAATTATATAACGCTATACCCGCACAATGAAATCCTTATTGTAGGTGATTGTAATGTGCATAACTCTCAGTGGCTTCCCCACTCCGGCCACACAACACCTGAGGGTCAGTATGTTCAGCCCTTTGCTGAGTCAAACAATTTAACTCAACTTGTCAGTGACCCAACACGGGTACCAGATATGGATGGTAATTCCGCCAACACACTGGACCTGTTTCTCACCTCGCACCCAAACAAATACACAATCGAAGTTTCTTCGCCCTTAGGCACCTCATCACTGTGTCGTGTCAGCTAAATTTCCTCTAACCAACAGCAACGCTTACGAGATAGCTCCCAAAAGAACAGTATGATTCTATGAGAAAACCAACTGGGAAGGTTTGAACGACTTTTTTGGGAATTACATTGGCCCTTACTTTTCCTCAATAACGATTTTGACTCTATAACGGACAAATTCACAGACACGATTCTGCTTGTCATGCGAACCTTTATTCCACACAGGGTAAAGAGTATCAAACCCAAGAGAAATATGTGGTTCGTTTCTGGCTGCAGAGAAGCCATAAAAGCTAAAGAGATGAGCTTCCGGTTGTATAAACCAAACAATACTGAGGAAGATCAGAAACGATTTAAGAGAGCTATAAATGACTGCAATGCGTATATTCAACACGCAAAATTCTTGTATGACCAGAGAGTGAGACAAAAAATACTACTCCCACAGGTAGTAGTGTGCGGAAGAAGAATGTTGCGCAAGCGTACGGCGCTGATTCCCTTCTTCCTCCATCATCACTATAAGACAAAGTGCAGCCAACCGAATCGTCACTAAATGTTTGCACCGGAGATTTACAGGAAGACAAACCGTAGGAGCGAAACAAAACAAAACCTACGCAACACAAAAACACTGGAGGAAAAGTTAATATTCTTTTATTGTATTGCATGTATTTTAATTATATTGTTCTATTGGTCCGTAAATCCTATTGTTCTTAATTGTATCAAACAAACAAAATAATTGCACCGAAGATAAAAGGACGCACAGAAACAACATATGAGACACTAAACTTATTTTTATTGAAAACGCGCTTTCCCGACTCGACCTTACGTGTTCGCGTCTCCGCAGTGACGGAGAGCGAGGCCGACTTGTGACCAGCGTGGTCAACGGATGGAAGATGACTCAACGATACCTTGCTCGTGCAGAGCTCACTCGCTAATCGTGGGCATGGTGGTATGTGCGCATGGTTCTTTCATGGATGAGAACGAACCTAGAACAAAGAAAGGGCATAAAGTGCATTCGTGGGATACGGTTTCGGTAAAGCAAATAAAACCTAACTCGTGGGATGCTAATGGGATGCGATACTTTATACAAAGGAAATTGTATATCGTATCTTGACTCGGTGGCAGAAACGACTCCCTTGCATGCCTTTGTATGTGTCGGGTAATTCGCTTTGTGGCGACAAAAAAATTGAAGATTGTCTGTCAATAGGGATGCAGTGCTCTAGAAAGCCCTACCATTAATACCCTCCCCCCTCTAAATACATATCCAATAATTAACATTTTCCAAATTCAATATCGAGCAACTACAGCAGCTGCTCGATATAACATCCAAAAATCCAAACGATTCTCCGAATCATAATTCGAGCAACTATAGGAACTGCTCAATATAATATCCAAAAACCCAAATGATTCTCCGAATCTTTAATTCGTTCCACAAGCCGAAAACCTTGGCTGTAGATTCAACACAATCAACAAAATCCGTCCGAGCAAACAATGACATCATGCTCGAACACGATTGGGCAAACCAACTTTCATGTGTTTCGGAGTCCAGGTACAAAGAGAGAGAGCAAACATATTTTCAGGCTACCTTTTTTTCTCTTACCTTTTGCTCTTTTTCCATTCTATTAAAAATCATATACGATCATCTAGTCAGAGTCAATTACACCTTTGTGCAAGTCGCATCAGTCAGTGTCCATCCCACTCTCGTGCAGATCACATCAACCCTCCCTGAACTTCTGACTTAAATACAATTAAAATTC
Source organism: Microdon myrmicae (assembly GCA_963931805.1). Classification (NCBI taxonomy): domain Eukaryota; kingdom Metazoa; phylum Arthropoda; class Insecta; order Diptera; family Syrphidae; genus Microdon; species Microdon myrmicae. Next base: position 91,822,259 of record OZ007497.1, on the reverse strand, counting down.
GCTATTAAGATTTTGAATGTACCTTCTTTTCTTTTATTAACACTTGCCGACACTTCGCGCTCCAATCCCGATTTATGGGAAAGCACGGCCCGGAGTATAACAGGGAGATGCTGGGAATACGATTATAGTTTGCCGTATCGCCAGATGCCTGCCACAGGACAGCGTTCCTTTGTTTGCACTTAGTGCATTGCTAAGGCATTAGTCTCAACGTGGATGGTGCTAATTACATGCGTCTTCGTAGAACTACATTGTATCCAAACCGAATCATTTGGTTTACAGGAGTTTGTCTGGTACCGTAGGTGCCGAATTGGTTTGGATTTCCAGATAAGTAAAGCAAGAAATCTTACGGAAAATTGTATGCGAAGAAATGCATGAAAAGGTAAGTTTTCTTTACAGGGACTTTAAGATTATAGATTTGATCTATATAATGCGTGAAGCATTTTCAGGTACTAATGCGATTGCATTAGGGAAGTTAGGAAATTGGCTGAATGTTATGGGGGTTTTACGGTAAGTAGACAGTGGGGTTTGGCGGAACCGCCACAGTAGACACTTCTGGGCATTCGTGAAAAACATTCAAAACTCAGTCTCTTCATCCATTCCATTGCTTATAGTCGATGACAAATCAGTCACCAGTACAATAGAGTAAGGGAATCGACTTGCTGCGCATTTTGCAGCCAACTCAATGCTACCTGATACCACCTCAGTTCTGGCTCGACTTGAGCGTAAGTAGCACAGCATGAGCCAGATTCCCTTCCGAACGCGTACTGTTGCCCGCGCACTCAAAGGGTTAGACCCACAGAAATCCGCTGGTACTGATGGCATTCCCCCAAATCTCTTGAAGAGATGTTCTTCTTCACTCGCTAAACCACTGTGGAAACTCTTCCATTTGTCTTATTCTACATGCCGTTTCCCAAATAGATGGAAGTCATCGTACATTCAGCCAATTCCTAAAAAGGGCGACAAATTATCCCTCTCTTCTTATCGACCCATAGCACTAACATCTATTCTCTCCAAGGTAATAGAATAACTGATTAGCCGTCAACTTTCGAAATATCTGGAATCAAATGACCTACTCAATGACCGCCAATATGGCTTTCGTGGCAACAAGTCCACAGGAGATTTGATGGTGTACCTTACCGAAAAGTGGAGCCATTCCATCCACTACTTCGGGCAAAGAAAGGTTGTTGCATTGGATATCTCGAAAGCTTTCGACTGAGATTGGCATCCAGCCATTTTATCAAAATTACATTCATACGGAGGAGACTTTGGTCTAATTTATTTTAGTTCGCCACTATTACAATAAGATATTTTTACCCGTATATACTGTCTATTTCTTTTAGAAAAACATCCGATTTTAAAAATATATATCATTCGTTCGGTTGTAACAACAGAAAATTCAAGGACTTAATACACTTGAACGCGTCTTAAACACTGTACGTAAAATCAAACCTTCTCGTCCTGTTTCTGTAGCGAAATATTGCGCGGCGCGGAACGACCTCCTCGTAGGGTTTCTCTGTGACCACCTTCTGGGCCGATGCTCGATATAAAACTCCTCTCTTGCAACCTATCGGATACTGTTTTTCCAGTATCTGTGTGTTTTGTATCTGCAGTTGTGCAGACACAATTTCCTGTAAGGAGAAAATTCTCACGCATACATATGGAAGCTTCACCGTCGTTGTTGACGGTGGATTCTATTCCCACGCTGCTTGGTTAGGTCGACCATCTGGTGTTGACGATCGCCTGGACGTCTAGTCCGCTGGTATCTATTGGATTTGAAATCCAAGAGAGTTTTTCACATGGTGTGAAAAACAAACATTCCGCTGATGCATTTCTGCTTGGCGGACAGTGGCAACGGCGCAATGCTGTGCCGTATTTATTTATTGCAGCTGGCATTCGTAAAACTCCAAACAAAGTCTTGTTTGGAGTTACGTGGTGCTTGGTTTTTCGCGCCATCTGGGTGTTTACGAGGCTAAGGAATGCGCTCCTTTGTTTGCGGTGAATATTTGGGTGATCTAATGTTTAGATCAACCGCACCACGTCCGTTGGTCGGTTAATTGTTTTGATTGCAATTCCCTGCATCCCGTGCAGATGTTCAGGGTTGCCGACTTGTGGTGCTGGCACTCACTCAGCTTGCGATTGCACACGTCGAAGGATGCATGGATGTTTCTCCTTGTTTCAGGTCGTAGGTTTTAGGTATGGAGCGTTTAGCTCGGTATTAGAGGCTTTGGGGACGTTAAGTTCCTTGCCTTCTGGTGTCGACTCAACGTTGGGTTACTGGCGGCCCCCGCTGGGCTTGGGACCGCGTCTGTGGACGTGATGTTGTCCAGGTAAGTGCGGTACCTCAAGTTGGTCTGGACTTTTCCTGTGGGGAATTTGTACGTTCGCCACAAGACAATTCCTTGATCCAATGGATAAGAGACAATTTTTCTGGCCGTTCAATCCAAGTGGTTCTTGATTGTGTCAAATCTGCCTCCCATCAAATTAATGCTGGTGTTCCCCGAGATTCTGCACTCTCACCCACTCTCTTCCTCATCTTTATAAATTATCTCTTGTCCATTACCCACAACCCAATCCACTCGTTTGCCATGATAGTTCATTGAGTTTCTCACACTCATTAGAACATTCCCGGCCTATCTCTTTGAATCTCAATACCACTCAGCAGGTTATGCTTAATACACTGAATTTCGACCTCAACAAGATATATCGATGGGGATTATCTGACCGAGTATATTTCAATGGCTTAAAAACTCAGTGCTGTCTGTTGTCGTCAAGGCCGAGCCCCAAAGTAAATATAATGTCGATGAATGGCATTTTCATCGACGAAACCAAGGAACTATCAATCTTCGGCACTCGAATTAATTCTACCTCTAATTGGAATGACCGCATATTTGAAGCTGCGAAAAGTGTGGCCAAATGTATGGGGTTCCTTAAGAGATGCAAAAAATAGTTCACTCCATCCAACCTGGCCACTATTTACAAGGCGTACATTCACCGCAAAATTGAGTTCAACTCCCTTATTAGGTCAGTCGCATCCAAAACTCCACTACACGTGCTCGATAGGATGCAAAAACGAGCAGTCAAACTTGTTGGGGACCCAGCTGTGAGCCGATCAATTGCGTGATTAGAATATAGGCGCAACGTATTATGCCTATCTCTTTTCTATAGGTATTATCACGGATGTTGCTCAACTGAACTTGCTCAATGTGTCCCGCCTCTTCTGGCATTTTCCCACGATACCCATCATACTGAGAACGCACATCAATTCACGTTGAAACTCAATTTCAGGCGCACAAATAAATATAGAGAGTCATTCTTTAGCCGTACCATACGAATGTGGAATACTCAATCTAATCATGTGTTTCCTCGTCGTTGTAATGTCTAGGCTTTTAAGACCAATGTACATCGATACCCTTGTTCCTTACCCACTTCCTCTCCTTCCGCTCGCACTATGCTCTGACTTATAAGGGTACTCCAAAATCCCCTTTTGTGCGCGCGTTCGTGTAAAAACAAAAAAAAAAAATCCTGGGTGTACATACATATATCAAACCAGTCTTCCGTGAAATAGAGTGTAAGTCACGTCACATCTGCTAATTCCAGTGCTCTAGGTCTTCCAAAGTGTGCCTCTAATTTTTTTATTACTTCCTTCGGGTTTTCGTGTTTATTTGCGCCTATGTGGGAAGCCGGGTGAGGTTTTCTAGCACATTTCTACGGAATGCCAGTCATTGGCCATTGGCACCTTTGAAGTGTGGGAGTCCTGTAGCGGGGAAGTATGGTGCGCCGGCGTACGACGCTGATTCAGTTCCTTCCCCCATCATCACTATGAATTCCGCTGTACACTGTCCACCAAGAAGAAACAAAAAAACGAAAACACTTGTGGCTTGTTTCATAGTCCAACTGATCTTTTATTTAATTTTATGATGCATCTATACAAAAATTATTAAACTGGTAACCGAATCTTAAATTTGTGTTTTACATGACTTTAAGTTCGCTGGCGTATTACTCTTCACCGACCAGATGACTATATTGTCTACACTTGTATACTTGTAATTAATCACTTAATTCGTACTTGTTATTAGTGGCTCTAAAGGGTATTACTGACACTCGGGGGCGTGCACACCCCCGTGTGATCGCGGCGGTTACCAGACGACTTCCGATGTGCGCGCACTGAAGGTTGTGATAAGACTCTGTGATAATCATCTCGTGCAGAGATGATTCACTTAGGAAGGGAAATTCGGGTGCATTCGCTTTCACTGTGATGATAACCGAATTCCGTAAAGGAGATAGTCGTGGTACACATGTATATGTGTACGTCGTTCTGTTCATGGTTCGAAGCCATGAAGGGGCATAATATGCATCCAGGAGATGTCTGTTCGTTGAAACAAACAAATCGAATTTCGTGGGATGCTAATGGGTTTCTGTTTGTTCAGTGCCGCTAGTCATGAGAAACAGATCCAGAAATATAAGAAGACAAGGGGATCGGGTAAATCATTGTCTAAGCTATGCATTGCAGCTGTAACGATAGCCGCAATAGTCATGCACATGGTGCTTATTAGTTTTAGCATATTCACAGGGAATTGATGTTCATAGCATCGTTGGCAAGGGTAAGCATACCATATCTATTTGCATTTGCCCATGCTATATGATTTAATTTATGGTTTAAGACGCGAGATGCGTATATTTGTTTTGGTCCCTGTAATGATGGTTACAATGTATGTAAGCCAAATCATTTTGTTTACAGGAATTCGTCTAGTGGTGTTTGTCTGGCAACGTAGATGCCGAAAATGGTTTGGAATTCCTGATAAGCTAATAAAGAAATCTTACAGTGAATTGGTATGCAAAGAGAATGCACGAAAGGTAAGTTTTCTTTACAGGGACTTAAAGATCATAGATTTGATCTCTTTAATGCGTGTAGCATTTTCAGGTGCCTAATGCGATTGCATTGGCGAAAACTTATGCGTCTTGGGATGAGGTAATGGGGGTTTTTAGGTAAGTGTACCGTGGGGTTTGGCCGCACCGCCACAGTCCGATCAGCTGAAGTAGGTCGTTGTGAGCTTTGGAATAGCCTTACTATTGCTTCGGTTCTTAGAATTCGCTTCTCTCTGATGCATCATTGTTTTCTTTTCTTAAATCGGTTTCGATTGGTTGTGCTATGATTCGATGTGGCTGCGGTGGATTTCTTCTTCCCCGCTTCCGAGCGTCTAATAATCAAGTTTTGCATGTGTCTGCTTTGTTTTCCCTTTGGTTATTTAGAACTCTCCCTTGGCGACCAAGTCTGCTTTAGCTCTCCCTCTTCGTCTAGATGACCTTCCTGACAGTTAGACCAATTGCTGCGAAGACTCCTTAACTCGCCAATCCCTGGACGGGCGGTACTCCTTCCCTGTTCGGTCGTGCAAATCAACAGCTCTTCCTGTTGGTGTGTTTGGTTGATTGTTGGCATGAGGGTATTTCCTTCTGGTCGCGGGACAGTAATGCTTAGTGGTCCACCTCTACCAGTTTGCGCATAGGGATGCCTGGTGTAATCTCCACATTACGCCAGACACTCCTTCTGTGCAGCCGACTGATGTGCTGAGAAAAGCAACGCTTTCTTTTTCTAAATCGAGGTTTGGAATGGGATGAGCCATGATTTAATGTGGCTGTGGTGAATTTCTTCATGCCCAGCCTTGTTCTAAATTCGGTTCTAAAATTACAATAATTTACTCGCCCCAGCCTTGTATTCGGTTTGGTTATTTCGAGCTTTCGCTTGGCGACTGCCATGTCTTGTTCAACGTCCACTCTTCTCTTATCGACTCACAGTGATTCCACTTGTCCCTATTCCTCTAACAGCTCTTCCCGTCGGTGCGTCTGGTCGATTTTGGTACAAGGGTGTTCCCGTCTGTTCTCGTGACATTAATGCTTAGTTGCTTCCCTCTGTCGACACGCAGATAAGTATGGAAGTTGTGATTTTCCACAGAACGCGTTTGAAACACTCCTGCGGAGGCGGATAATCTGGTGCGGATTACCGCAATGTATATAATTATATATATATATATATATATATATATATATATATTATTATATTATATATATATATATTATTATTATTTTATTATATTATTATTTATTGGACTGAAAGAACCCGGAAGTTCATGACCTCACCGACTCGGCTTCGCCATCGTTCCCCCTCCTGGGCACTCTCCTTCCACGCTTGACCATTCGATCCGATCTCCTCAAGGTCAAACCTAACATTGTCCTCCCATCTCCGTCGCGGCCGTCCTACCGGTCTCTTTCCCGTTGGTCTACCGTCAAGAACTCTATGCACGGTCCTATCGTTCCCCATTCGCGCCACGTGTCCGGTCCATCTTAATCTTCGCGACTTGATTACTCTCACTATTGTAAGTTTGCGATATAGCTCTTCCAATTCGTGGTTATGGAGTCCCCTCCATTGTCCTGCCTCCTCGTCATATTTACCGCCAAAGATGCCCCTCAAAACTTTATTCTCGAATACGCGGAATTTGTTTTCTTCCCGTTTTGTGAGAGCCCATGTTTCGCATCCATATAGAACAATCGGCATGATTATGGTTCTATAGACACGGATCTTTATGTTACGTGATAGCAGTCTGGATTTCAGCAGTTTACTGGCTGCGTGCAAACTCGCGTTGCCGTAATGCAGTCTCTTGTTAATTTCCTTCGACATTTCGTTACTGGCCGTCAGTATCGTTCCCAGATATTTAAATTCTTTAACTTTTTCAAATATCTTACCCCTGATGTTTATATGTGTTTCCTGAGGTCCACCTGCTCTCGTCGTAATCATGTATTTTGTTTTGTCTTCATTTATTTCTAGGCCCACCTCTTCTGCCACTTGCATGATGATTTCATAGTTTTTACTAACAGTCTCGGACCGAATACCGGTGGAGAGACTTTCTAAATAAGGCCAAGACCGGATCCTGGTTGTGGTGCCAATGATGATGATGATATGTTTTCGGGTACAAAATTTCCAACAGGTGTAAAGAGCGAAAATCAATTGCAAAATGTGTGGCCTCATCCTAGTGATTGGGAGTGTATATATCAGCGCCTCTGTCAATCTTGAAGTTGGTGTATGACTTGGTATCAAAAATCGACAAGCAATATAAACGTCAGTATACCCGCCTGTCACCCGGGAGATCGGGGTTCGATTCCCCGTCGAGGAGCCTCTGGCGCAAGACTAATGACCTTGCCCGGAAAAAAAAACAAATCATTATGGAAAATTTAACAAGCCTCAGGACTTGCTAAATAAGGCCAAGACCGGTTCCCGGTTGTAGTGCCGATGATGATGATGACTAACAGTCTCTAGATTATCGCCCAGAACGGCGGATAATATGCGAGCACTTGTGTGACCCCGTTCAGGGATGATCCGGCCATGTTGTCGTCTTGTACCTTTCTGATGACATACTCGAGCACACGGTTAAAGAGACACGGTGATAGACCATCTCCCTGCTTTAGTCCGTCCCGGATTTCAAATGGTTCTGAGAGGTGGTTTTCTATTCTGACTCGCCCTTTGTTTTCGTTGATGCAAATTTGAATGAGGTCGGCATATTTTTTTGGGACTCCCAGCTCAACTAGGATATGATAGAGTCTCTGCCTTGCGACTGAGTGGTAGGCTTTTTTGAAGTCAACGAACAGTTGGTGAACCGTCTCTCCGTATTCCCACTTCTTTTCCAGCAGTTGTCTTATTGTGAACATTTGGTCGCTTGTTGACCGGTTCCTACGGAATCCACATTGGTAGTCTCCTAGTATCTCTTCTGCGTACGGTGTGATTCTCGCCAGAATGACATTTGTTAATATTTTGTATGCGGTTGGGAGCAATGATATTCCTCTGTAGTTGTCGCAGTCAGATCTGTCGCCTTTTTTGAAAATGGGGATGACTATTGGGGTTTTCCATTCTTCCGGAGTGACTTCCTTATCCCATATTGTTTGGATGAGCTGGTGTATCTTTCGAGCGGTTGCCTCTCCTCCATGCTTCACAAGCTCTGCCGGTATGCAGTCGACTCCGGGAGCCTTGTTGTTTTTCAATAGCTTTATTGCGTCTACAACTTCGTTGAGAGACGGCTCTGGGATCTGAGGCTCGGCTGTATGTACGCTTGGTGCATTTATCTGTGGTTGATGGGTGCGTACATTGAGCAGATTTTCAAAGTACTGCTTCCATCTTGTCACGACATTGTTTGTTTCTGTGACCAGACAGCCGTTTGCGTCTCGAATTATTTTGGCTCTTCCTCGGTAGCCATTTCTAATTGAATTTATGCCGACATACATACCTCTGATGTTCTTTGCCCTAGAATTTTCTAGGATTTTTTCGATCCGAGTCTTCTCCCATTCGCGTTTTTTGCGTTTGAAGTGCCCTATTGTCTCTCTCCGAATTGTCGGGTATCTTTCTGCGTTGACTTCATCATATCTTTCTAAGTGGATCACTCTGAGGCGTTTACGTTCTTCGATCTTCGCCCTGCACCCATCGTCAAACCAAGGTTTGGACTTAGTTGTTTTCTTAAATCCTAATACCTTTTGGGCTGTTAGTTTGATTGTCTCTGATCGATGTCCATTTAGTGTTCACACGATTAGCTTCCTCTTCCTCACTGCTCACATGCTCTAGAATGCTCAATCTATTCGTTAGTTAGTTAGTATATATATATATATATATATATGTATATATATATATATATATATATATATATATATATATATATATATATATATATATATATATATATATATATATATATATATATATATATATATATATATAATTGGTGCTCCTCCAGCGAGGGCTGGCGGCCTTCTGCCCAATGTTGACGATCTGGTAGACATCCTTGTTGCTACCAAGTTACGCCCCAAACAGCCAGAAAGGGTGTTTAGTGAATGGATGGTTCTCATTGTATTCGCAGATATTAAAAATTTATTTAAATTCATTCCAGTGTTAGATAACCAAAGGATGCCTCGTCAATGTATCGAAACGCACCAATGACCAACATTGAAAACGTTTTTCCTCTAATGCGTAGATGAAACATGCGCCATCATTTCACATATGAGGAAAAGACGGTCAATAAAAAGCTTGAAACAATGGACTGCCATAGGAGAATCAACTTTGAAAACTGTAAAGACAATTCCATCTTCTTCCAATGTCATTGGGTCCGCTTTTAAGGATATACACATGATAATCGTTTTCATTTGTTTAAGACGAAACAGCGTTCAGCGAGAAGTCCTCGTACTAAGCAAATAAATTCTAGCAGCAGGCAATATGCTCACAGATTTTAAAATGTGTCCTTATAAATAATCAACTTCTAGCTAGTTAATCAAATCTATATCTTGAATAAAGGACGATAACTCAATAAAGTCACATACAATCTCACCATGAATTGTCTCCATTTGTGCACTTATTACTTTCAATAACTTGTGTATGATGTGGTAGTTAATAACCTGACCGATACTACTTCCAGTGATATGTTCGTCACCTCTGCAGGATTATTTAATTCACGTTGCAGAAGTATCCTCCAATGCGAATCAGTTCATCAATATTTTAGATCTTAATTACAAATTAGCCACTCACACCGGGACACAAACGTCGCCGGCATACCGCGAACAAACGCATTCAGCATCGTCTGACTATCGTCCAGTTTCGATTGCCTGATTTATTGAATTTAATTGCAAAATTACAAATCCCGGCCAAATGCCATCGGACCAACGGACCCCAGGACCGTGGCACATAGCATAAGCACATCGCGCGGTAAGGAGCTCCGGTCGAAGGAAATGAAAAGCCAGAGGATAAATATACGGTTTAAGCGAAATACTTGATTATAACGAAATTATAATTGGGGGCTACCTCATCAAGGCGATTCGATATTCTCTATTTCAGTCGACGTTCCCCGGGTTAAGTATGTAATTCTTGTTGTTTCCTTCATTGTGGAGCAAAAAGGAGATTACGGTGCACACGCCCACATGCAATTATAATGTGGAATTTCACATTTAATTTATTTCCCTTTTGGTTAGAAGAATTAGTCGGTTGTTGTGCTGATGGGCAGCTGCGGCAGAGCCGTGTGGGGACAGAAATGAAAACATTATTTATATGGATCAAGAAATTAGTGTTTTATAATCGCAGTCCTTTAAAGACAGGAACAGCCCAAAGAGGTAGGAGCATGGTATCCAACGATAAACCGGTGTTTGCTTGATGATTATTTGCAAACAAGATTTCGAGATGCTCGAAATCCAATTAATGCCCTGTGAAATAATAAATCAGTAAAATGATGTATGACTTCAGCTTTTCTCTAAAAATTCTATATAATTTAGGATAGGACCGCCGAATGGATCAGATTATGGGTGCATAAAATTACAGGTTATGGTAATCTAGAGAGTTCGACCTCGGATAATCAAAATGTTGCTTCTTCAGATGCCTTTTCCGGTGTAATTCGGCATTGCGAAAGAGGCATAATTAAGAGGCTTTTATTTTAATCGCATTTATCCAGCATTTAATATAACTAAGATTTGTTGACTGATCTTGGTCATCAACAAACTTAGACAAGCAAAACCCATTTCATGTATATTTCATTCGTTTTGTATTTGTAAGTACACAGTGTAAGACGTGTCTTCATGAATTCCTCTATACTTGTTTTCCCTTTTCTTCTTTTAATTACATTTATCACCTCTTTTTGGTTCACTCAGTTCCTCTACTTCTGTTTCTTTATTTCTTTAAACTCACTTTCATTTTATACTTTTCTTTTTTCTTCTAGTTTATCATCTCCATCACTTCCATTCTTTTAGATGCCCTTATTTTATTTTTCTATTTGCCTTCGTTCTACTTCTTCTTACTCATCATTATATTCTTCTTTTTCTTTTGTCACATAATCTTCTTTATTATTTTCTGATCGTTATTAATCTGTATTTTTATAATTGGCAGACATTGTTCGTTCGTGTATTTAATGATGAAAATGTTGAGTTTACTGAATAAATTGACAGTAACAGCTCGCTGATTCGTGAAAGGGTGCGTTCACAAATTAAATTCAAAGTTGTCAAGTCCCTATTGGAAAACCCCATACTTTATCGCTGTTACGTGCGGCTTCCACCACCCCCATCATTTAGTTGTTTTTAAGATAATTTGGTTTTAATATAATTTGATGGTAAGGTGGTGGGAAAGGCACACGATCCACATGTTGAGTGTGCGAACATACCCCTGTACGAGTGTGGATCGTGTGCAAGTTCGATTTCTGTTTTCGGAGTGGATGTTGATGGAGAAGGAGAGAAAGGAACGACAGGTTTGTTGTGATTCCGTTTGTTTTGTTTTTATTACTCGATACGGTTGATTCGAAAACAAGCGATTGATGTTGAATACGGTTTTGAATTCCAGTTAGTTGATTTTTTAAGCGTTTGAATACTGTTTTTGTTTGAATTCCGTTTGATTGATCTTTGAGGAGTTGATTCTGAAGTGTGAAAGAAGAAAGAAAAGAAGAAGCCCGTTCCTTGTTTTTTGAAAAAAAAGTAAAGTTTAAAAATTAAAAGTAAAGTGAGAGCTGAAGGAAAAATAAAGTTGTTGGAATTGAACGAAAGGCTAAAAGCTGATGTTTTAATCCGTCGAAGACGGAAGCAGGAAGGGAACATCCCATCGTTTGTGGTGCGACTGAATTCGCAGAAACTAATTAACTTCTCCACAAAATCACCATTTGGCGGTGGCCGCCCTGGCAGAGTAAAGAGGAAGAACCAGTTTCAGAGGAAGAACCAGAGGAAGTTACAGAGGAGGAAACTGGTTCTTCCTCTTTACTCTGCCATGTATATACCGTATTCATTACATAGACTATTCTAATTTCTCAACCTCATATTTAATGTTAAAATTATTTTTATAATATTGTCCTGTTTTCTACAATAATTCATTACCTTTTCACAACAACTCCAAGTTCCCTATTAATTAAATAGTCGAATGTCGTTCCAGCATTCAACTACTTTTCCTTTTACTGTTTTTGTAAATTATGTAATGCAAACAAACATTTGCAACCAAAAGTAAGATACTTTATATGAGTTCTTTTTAGATCACCTATCCCATCTACGTCATCGATTTCTTCTTCCCTTTTTCTTCTCTTTCTTCATAATCACTTTCAAATACACATTCTCCCTCGGGGCTTATTATCCAAATACCCTGTACTATGAGAACGTGCGTCGCAACGGCTTTGTTCCACCAGAGGCGTTCCTTGATTTGGACATGAAAGGGCTTATACAGGATAGATCCGGAATTCCGCTGATCTATCAGGTAAGTAGATCATCCGTAGACGGGCGATTGTGCTACGACCGGGAAGTAACGCGCACCGAAGAAGAGCTCCTGCGCTTCAGTAGGGCTATCTCCCACAGAGACCGGGACGATAGTATTAGACAGCGTCAACAGTTCTGGTGGTTGAATGGCATATAAAGACCTGGATACCAAAGTCGGTATAGAATCACACTATCATCAGCTAGCTTACATAGACTTAGCTTTTCTAGAATTAGGGTAGTATAAGATTTAAGTTAAGTTAAGTTAAGTGATTTTACATAAAATTTAAAAAAAAAAAAAAAAAAAAAATAGGTAAGTAAGTAAGTAAGTTAAATTTTAAGAAAAAAAATAAACAAAAAAAATTGACAAAGTTTTTCAAATTTTTCTTTGTCTTTCAAATAATTATAAGTATTACCACAAAGTTCTGTCGCCGAAAGGCAAATTATACAAATATTAAGTAATGTTTAGCTTAGAGCGTCTGCGAAGGACCAGTAAGTTATTATATAAGCTATTTAAGCTAGAATTTAAGCATTTTTTGTCTAGCCTTTAATTTAGAAACTAAGAATATAGAAAGAAAATAAAAAAATGTTTAAAAAATGAAAAAAATACACATTCTCTTTTTCCCTTGTTACTTCATCTTTCTTCTCCTCAGTCTGTAAAACTGCTACAGCATGTTTGTTCTGTTTTGTTACCTCGACGGGTTTTTATTTATAGTTTCATTTTTTTTAATTTGACATCTCTCTTGAAAGGCGAACCTATAACGCTGATTTAGCGCCCTGAGATGCTATTATTTCTAGACCGGGCTCATCAGGCAAAATGTTCAAGCATTTCTCGCGACAATTGACTGGAACCCATAGCTTAATGGGGCGGCATTCAGCGGACATCTGGACATTTGGACTGAACCTACAACACAAAATGGCACAATAGTAACAGTCGTCAGTTGAACCTACGAACCCACGATTAAGCACTAATTACAAGCTCCTTACCCATCCAGCCATTGACACGACAAATTATTCAGCTGTATTACAAAAATCAGCATTCTACAAGGATTGTGTTTCCGTGATTGGGTAATACGCAACGAATTAGACCACATCCTTCAGAAAGAAAACGAGATGGAAGTTCTCGTAAGACGTCACTTTGGAATCGAAACCCTTGCAGTACAGCCGCGCCACCCGAAAAACGTGACCATCAAAACAGGATTGGATGTGCTAAAAAGACCAAAAAACGACTATCAGGTGTGGAGAATTGGGGGCGAAGTTTTAGACTCCTAATTAATTATTGCGGTCGCCAGCGTGCTTCCTTGGGCCTGAGCGAAGGGTTGTGGGAAATTAATCTTAGTCTTGTGCCGGCCCGGAACCGTGTCCACTAAGATTCCGCTAAAGAGTTCACTGGACAAATAAAAACTGAGTTCCGCAGCAAGCCGTTGTACGAGTAGAAAAAAATAAAACACACTGTGATTTGATTTGTTGTAAATTGTTTTTTTTTTTTTTTTATTGTTAATTATTGTTATAATAGCCGGTTTGTATAATAATTATTTTCTTTTTGTAACACAGAATATTGTTCCAAAGCCGTTTTTTTTTAAATTGTATGTATTTTCGGTTAGAGTGTGTTATATTAATATTTCTATTCCAGGTGAGCAACAATTGAAAGGTGGTGATTTTGATTTACCAAGCTTACCCCTGGTGGCTAATTCTCATTCAACTCTTGATTTCCGTTGAACCTCTTTAGACCATGTGCTGTTCACTGGGGCAGGAAACGGCTTTGCTGGTTATTTCGAGTGGGGAAAGAAAACTCTATTTTCCTTTTAGTATGTTCCTTTTTTTTATTTAAATTATTGGTTTTAACTTCTATTAACCTTAACTTACTGTTTTTAACCTTAACTTATTTGTTCTTTAAACTGGTTTTATATTGAATTTTAATTATTGTTCTTTAAACAGGTTTTCTGTTTACATAGTATTTTCTATATAAATGTTTTTTTTTCTTTTTCCAAAATGGCACGCGCACACCGATATGCTAATTATTTTCAACTCCTTTTTTTCAAATATTTTCTTTATGTAAATTTCTCTTTCTTGGTGAACGAACCGCACTCCTAGGCGACTGAATTTAGAAGGTCGAAATCCTGTCGTATGCCAATCCATTTCCTTTTTGTTCCGCTTCCTCAAGGGAGGGGGGGGGGGGGGGGGGGTTCCGAATTCTTGTGTGAATATTTACACTACTAGAGAATTCGGTTCTTGGAGGCTAGGCGCGAGTTGCGATATGCTTTGTCGGTTGGACAAAAGGCCGGCGTGAATGCAAATAAGGCAGGAAAATCTGCTGTGCACGTGTGCAGTAGATTACGCTGGCAGACAGGGGCGCCGACAATGTTTCCATGATTTATTGCGGTTACTTGGTACGGTAACCGAATTGTATTCTCCCATGAAAATGATTAGATGCACTGATGCATGCGACGATGTCCTTGCGGGAGAAATGTTTGCAGGTGCTAATGCAATTGCATTAGTGAAAAACAATGGGGTTTTGGAGCTTTAGGACCGGAAGTTTTTGTGGTAATTGGAAAGGTAAGTATTGGCGTTAATGGAGCCGCCGCAGAGTGACGACCGATTTTTTTGACTAGGGGCCAGTGAATCAGCCGGGCCCAACAAATAATACAATATTACGTATTGAAATAAATTAATCATCATCATCATCGGCATTATAACCGGGGCAGGTCTTGGCCTTATTTAGCAAGTAAAATTTGATAAATTTTCCAAAAGCCTTTTTTTTCGGGCAAGGTTGTGAGCCTTGCGCCAAATTATTTGTGAATTAATTTAGTTGATTGGGGTCCTTGCACCGCAGATGCCTATCGAGACGGATCCTCTAACCTAAAATCCATCGCCCTTTTATACAAATCTTCATTGAGATTTGTTTGTGAATTTGAATCTACTTTTAGAACATTACCACGTGGCTATGATGTATATAGAGATAAGGATTGTAGACACTGTGTGCACCAAGTGGACATTTGGTTTGTTTAACATGTGCTTGATCTATATATGAAGTTATCTCTAGTGATGTTTAGTTTTAAAGGGATTTCTGGGTATTTGATAATTGAATATTTGCTTCAATTTGTCTAACAATGAATTGAATGTTATTTTGGGGATATGAATGCATGATATTGTAGGTGGATGTGTATGGGGATATTGATAAAATGAAATGTATGTGCGGGAGAGAAATGGTAGGAATTTATAGAGTACTACACAGCAAACTGGTTCCGAAGCTTTACTTTTTGTACGAATATGAAGCTTATTGACCAAACTAAAACATTTCAATACAAGTTTAAATCTGGTCACTGGGATGGCGTGGTACTCCCAAATAATGGTTGTAATAAAGGTGATCAGTTTCAAGATATCAAAGATATCAATATATCCGAGACCAGAGTGACTTTGGAGTTGGCTGAGTCCACAAAGAGCTACGGCACCCGCACCACAGTTCGCAACGGTTCAGCTCCTGTGTCCATAACTTGGCTTGCCCTATGCAATAATTTGATGGATTTCATCATGGTTTACAACCGTACAAAATTGAACTCGTCTAAGAATTGCCAGCTTACACTTTTTTAATGATTGCATATAAAACTTAACTCAACTCTTATACTACCCTAATCCTAGAAAAACGACGTCACGGTAAGTTGGCTGATGATGTAGTTATTCCACCGACATTGGTATACAGGTCTTTATTTGCCATTCAACCACCAGAACTGTTGATGCTGTTTAATATTATCATCCCGTTCGCTGTGGGAAGTATCCCTACTGAACCGCACGAGCTCTTCTTCGTTGCGCGTGACTTCCCGATAATAGCACAATAGGCCATCGGCGGATGATATACTTACAAGATAAATCAACGGGATACAGGGTCGATTCTGTATAAGACCGTTCATATCGAATTCGAGAAACGCATCTGGTGGAACAAAACCGTTGCGACGCACCATCTCATAGAAAGAAGTGTTTGGAGAAATAACCCCGAAAATGAGGGCATTGGACGCGGCTATTGCTCTCGTAATATGACCTCTGATTAATTTGATAGTAAACTTACTCAGCCCATTTATGTACGCTTCATTATATAAATTCTTATTTGAATAATATTTTTTATAGGCCGAATCCAGTGTTCGACATAGTCTGAGACAAGTTCTGAGATATTTCCTTTCGAACAGCCGAATCTTAGCTGTCATATTTGGGCCTATATTAACCCATACTATGTAACGATGTATAATCATTCGCCTGATTAGCATCATGTAGCATGTTACCTTTACTCTGCGCTCAAGTTGGCTACTGGCAAAAGTTTTCTAGCTAGCTTTGGCTAAATCAGCCTCTACATGTCGGTTATACAGATATTAATCTAGCCAGATGCCAATTTTGGTTTCCAGTTTACTTCCATGCGGTCACACGATAACTAACCTTCGCCAATTTTTTCTTATGCCGTTCGTGGCTTTATACAATGGGGTTCTAAATAGGATGGCTTCACATTTCTCGAAATTGATCTTAAGTTTCCAGTCGTGGCAATAGCGCTGCACTTTGTGGGAGTCACGCCGTAGTAAACTATTTATGATCTTCACTTTCGGAGCTATTTTGTAAATTATGAGATCGTCTACGTACGCAATAGCATGCGGAAGTGCATCTAGTAAGTCGCTAATGTAAATGTTAAAAAGAATCGGAGAGAGTACCGCGCCCTGTTGCAAGCCATTCTTGATATTACACGTTTCATTAGAGAACATTACAATTTTTGACCACGAACCTCCTGTCCTTTAACATATCGTAAAATACATATAGTAAAAGCTTATATATGTCTTGTTTGACCAGTTTGTAATATAACCCTTCGATCCAGACGATATGAAAGGCTTTTTCCAAGTCGATCAGACAGGCACCTGTGTATTGGTTCTTACATTTATTCCTCTGAAGATCGGAGATCAGTTTAGCAACAGTGTTGTGGTCCTTCTCTCAGGGAGCTTGTCTCCTCCTGAGGGGACCCGTTGCGGTCGCCACCGTGCTTCCGGGGCCTCCGGGACGAGTGACAACCGATCGTTTAATTGGTTCCTGGGAATCGGGTAGGCCAAATTAAAAAGCCAATTTTTGTCTTTTGAGTTTAAATTTATTTTCTTTAATATTATTTACTGGCGTCCTACCGCTTCGGACGCCAATCGAGACTGATCCTCAAATCTGAAATTCATCACCCTTATAAGTGATTTTTTTTTTTTTTTTATATAACGCTGTCTTTATTGACCATTATAAGTTTAGTTACATAAGTTTACAGCTAGCTTAACTAAGTTGTGACAATTTTACTTACAATGTCTAGAACATTTTTTCAAGTATTATTTAATTGGAGGTCTTACGTCTATAGAGATTTATTCCAGATACAATTTACTAGTAGGACTCCTGGAAAGGTCATGAAAACGAGGATGGATTACCTATGTTTAGAATAAATATTCTTAAAAACTACTTACCTCTACTTAAATCTAGCTTATATCTAAGGTAATTTAATAAATTCACATTTAGCAATGTAGAACAATTTAGCCTAGTCTTAACCTTAAGTCGAAATTTCATATTTTACATAGCCTAAGGAGGGAAGGGAGCTGCAGAGGGAGGTCTCTCCACCGACTGCTCGTTAAAGGAAAGAACCCGAGAAAAGGGTTGAATGTTTGAGTATTTGAAGTGGTTAAGATCGGTTACCCCGTTATGGTAGATGATTTCGTTCGCATCATTTACTAATCTTTTTGCGTAGAAGAGAGCTTTTAAATGGAGTGCATGAAGATTGGGATTTGATGCATTGTGGCTGGGGAGGCTAAGGGAATTGATGAGAGGGCTTATAAGTGAAACCAAATCGAGATTTTGTATCTCGAAGAGATCGAATTCAAAGCAAAATCTCGATTTACATACTTGAGCTGGAGTTGTGTGTTTGTTTTTGGAGATAAGAATCCGGTTAGGCGAATTCTCGGACACAAGAGCGTGAGTATGGAAATTGAACATCTGGTTCAATTTACCACATTTGCTTCTGTTTGAGGATCTGGGGAAATTGATGTATATGGATTATAAACGAATATTTGATTCGTTTACCAGGAATTTTGCTCGATTGGGATAACGTATTTCTGGATTAGTTGGATGATTATGGGGAGTTGGGTGCAATTTCGGGAATTTTTCAATTTATATGATTGTTTTTTGAATTTTAGTTAAGGATTATGGGATTTGGATGTATGTGTGGTAGTATGGAAGGAGTTGGTAGGGCTTTTCAGAACACTACAACAGCATGTGCGTCTCATATATATATATATATATATATATATATATATATATATATATATATATATATATATATATATATATATATATATATATATATATATATATATATATATTGTAGCGAGCTTAGGGTTCGCTGGATTAATTATTTTTAATAAATAAGAGCTGTTAAATCCATTTTGAATTAATGTAACACTTTATTAGTCCGTTAATAACAACCGTTACTTTTTACCGTACACAACGATTTCTAGACTTATCGCTTCCGTACTTATCGCGCATTTCACTCCTTACTGCTTACTTATTACTTTCTACTTATCGCTTGCTTCACTTTCTTCCTTCTTACTCTTACTCCATGATCTGTGTGCGACGTATTTATACCGTTTCTTCATTCTGATTCGGCGTTTCGTTTCCGATCCGTTCATGATCCGTCTTCAAACCAAACTGGTTATTTGGAATAATATTGTTGTCATCCACCCATTTGGGCAGAGCTTTGCTAACGGTCTTTTAGAATATTCTGTATCAGCATTGGCAGCTTCGGAGCAAACTTATCGAACACATGGTCATTGGGTTTGTACAGTCTTTGCCCTTTTTTGGGATGGGATGTATGTTTGCCGTTTTCCAACGCGCAATAAAGTGTGTATTATTCAACGTGTTGTTAAACAGGACTGTATATATCTCTATTACTAATGAGGGGAGATTCTTGAGTATGATGTTAGGTATGAATGCTATTTGACAAATTATCGTACCTGAATTCAGTAAAACTGAGATTCTCTGATTGGCAAAGTGTGAAATTTCATTTCGGAGCGACAGGTGATTCAGTAGAGCTCTCTCCTCCAAACCGTTGTTTTGATGAATGCTTTCATTCACCTTGTACTTTCCGTGAAAAACAACTCTCATCGCGTTCGACTTTTCCAAGGGATTTTCGATCACATAGAGCTCATTATTGAGGATGGCGTTCTCTGTACTTATGCCAATGTTGATTAGCACATGCTTGTTTACATCGGTACGAGGTATTTGGAGACACAGAATCTCGTTTTAATTACTTCTCCTGAATATTTGATTTATTTATGGGAACATATTCGGCGAATCTTGGTTTACCGAATTCAGTGAATAATTTCTCAAATGACATTAAACCCTAATGTTAGGACTAATAGCCGTTCAATAACGACGGAAGAAATCCAGGGTATCTTCGACGCATTAACAAATAAAAGTCAGTGTGCATAGATGGAATACCTAACATCATACTCAAGAATCTCCCCCTATTAGTAATAGAGATATATACAGTCTTGTTTAACAATACGTTGAATAATGCACACTTTCCCGCGCGTTGGAAAACGGCAGACATACACACGATCCCAAAAAAGGGCAAAGAATGTACAAACCCAATGAACATGTGTTTGATAAGTTTGCTCCGAAGCCACTGATGCTGATACTGAATATTCTAAAAGACCATCAGCAAAGCTCTGCTCAAATGGGTAGATGACAACAATTTTATTCCGAATACCCAGTTTGGTTTGAAGACGGATCATGAAGCCGCACATGCTGTAGCTAAACTGGTCTCCGACATAAAGTGGAATAAAAGTAAAAACCAGTGCACAGGTGCCTGTCTGATCGACTTGGAAAGAGCCGTTCATACCGTCTGGATCGAATGGTTATATGACAAACTGATGTTACACAATTAACGCCCCTCCGGAATCATTAAACTGATTCGCATTCGTTTTTCTAAGAAAAGCGCCATTCTCCGAGTCCCCCATATAAGATTTCCCTACCCGAAATCGAATCCATCATGCTACAACAGCAAAGCATGGGTGGACGACGCTGTTTCTACATAGCAAAACATTTTAGTCTATCAACAGATCCCTTTTGCACATTCCAATGCAAAAGAAGATCCCAAGGGGTACCCACTCTTTCTTGTACAAAAAAGTACAGACAATACTCTTGGGAATAGTTCCTGTACAAACAAGTACAAGCATTCGCTTGGGAACAAAATCTCACCCTTCTGGTTTCGCGTTTCATTGCAAGCCGAGCCAAATCATTCAGTCAGTCAGTCCAGATCACAAATAGCGCTATTGCGACGACTAAAAACTTAAGATCAATTTCCAGAAATGTGAAGGCATGCTTTTTAGAACAGTCCTTCATGTACACATTCATTTATATATATATATATATAAATGAATATATATATATATATATATATATATATATATATATATATATATATATATATATATATATATATATGCCGGTGTATGTGTAAGTTTTTTTTCGGTTTAACTAAGAGATGGGGCAGCGAAAAGTACGCAGCATATTGATTTGCCAAATACGTTATTTTGTTCCTCTAAGATTTAACTACAAACGCACACAAGTTGAGTCCGCCAAAAACCAGTCTCTTTGATTTATCGTTCAGTGATCATGTCGGGTTTTGTGTCCGAAAAAGAACATTTGCCGCACGCATTGCTTTTCTTATTCAATTAAAAGAAAAGGCGGTTGAAAGTCATCGTTTGCTGGTAGAAGCATATGGTGAACACGCTCCATCAATTAGAACATGTGAGACATGGTTTCGACACTTTAAAAGTGGTGATTTCAATGTGAAAAACGATGAGCGCTATGAAGACGAGGAATTGCAAGAGTTATTGGATGATGACCCAACTAAAACTCAACGGCAATTAGCAGGATCATTACATATGTCACAAGAAACAATTAGCAGACGTTTACGAGCAATGCGGAAAATCAATAAACTCGGTAAATGGGTCCCACACGATTTGAATGAACGTCAAGTGGAAAATCGCAAAGTAACTTGTGAAATGCTCCTTCAACGCCACGAAACGAAATTACCTAAAAGATGGGCGAAATGTGTTGAAGCCGGTGACCAATATTTTGAATAAAAAATATTAATTTACTTCGAAAATTACGTATTTTTTTTACCAAAGAAATCGGAAAAAATGTGTGCATACACACACCCACACATATATATATATATATATATATATATTTATATATATATATATATATATATATATATATATATATATATATATATATATATATATTGTAGCGAGCTTAGGGTTCGCTGGATTAATTATTTTTAATAAATAAGAGCTGTTAAATCCATTTTGAATTAATGTAACACTTTATTAGTCCGTTAATAACAACCGTTACTTTTTACCGTACACAACGATTTCTAGACTTATCGCTTCCGTACTTATCGCGCATTTCACTCCTTACTGCTTACTTATTACTTTCTACTTATCGCTTGCTTCACTTTCTTCCTTCTTACTCTTACTCCATGATCTGTGTGCGACGTATTTATACCGTTTCTTCATTCTGATTCGGCGTTTCGTTTCCGTCCGTTACATAGTCTTGAATGTTCTACTGTTCACGGTCTTCAGTTTTCCATTACTTTATAGAATATTCTAGTACTCTGTTTCGGACTTTCACGAATAGTCTAGTACTGATTGTCATATCTGGCGCAAGACTAATGACGTTGCCCGGAAAAACAAATTATCATGGAAAATTTAACAAGCCTCTGGACTTGCTAAATAAGGCCAAGACCGGTTCCCGGTTATAGTGCCGAAGATGATGATTGTCATATGCGTCACTACATATATATATATATATCATCATCATCATCGTCACTATAACCGGATCCGGTCTTGGCCTTATTTAGCAAGTCTCGAGGCTTGCTTCCTTAAATCATTAAAGACGTTCGAAATGGGAAAACCTCTTAAAAACGATTGGAACTGCTGATGAAACATAGTGTTTTCAATATTCAAAATCAGAACCAAAACACCAGAGTGCTGAGATATATAAAGGATAAAGGAAAAAGGCCGCATATAGCGAAGTCAAAAATCCTTGACCGCCATCTTGAACAACATTGCAATCCACGACATACAAAAGTTATTTGGAGGACTTGTCGTCAATGTACTTTAGTTCAAGAAGAGTATTTCGAATAAATAAAGTAATTTTTCGAAGTTTAAACACATCACATTAGACGAATCAAAAACTCGATTTTTTTATTGCTTAAATCATGTATACATATACTCAGAAAAATGCTCAAAAATGTTCAGGGCGAAGTCCTTCATACATTACGGATGTGAAACGGAACGGGCTAAAGTTTACCGCCAGTACGTAATTTTTTTTAAATGCATTTATCTCGATATCTGTTTTTTTTTTAAATAGCATGCAGTATCACAAACAATAATTTTGTTTGATCATTAAGGGGGTATTCTGGTTTTTTATTTTCTTATAGTTTATACTTTTAAGAATATGCTGTCCAAAGGAAATTTGAAAATTCCAATAATTGGCGAAGTTACAACTGCTTTAGGAATTTTATGTCACTTGAAGGTACGATACCCTAACATTTTTAAACGCGTTTTTCTCGAAACCACTTTTTTTCAAGTCTATTGACACCGTATCTCAAGTTCTAATGAATCGATTTACTTCAAATTTAGTATATGTCTTCTTTATAGGCCTTTCTATTGCATGAACTATCCTCATCCCCAAATTTCGATGTTAACTATTTTTAAAAAAATTCGAAAAACTAAAAAAAAGTACAAAAATAATTTTTTTTTTCAAGCAGTCGCCATTTTGTTAAAAAAAAATTTGTTTGAACTTTTTTTAGTTCCAACGATAGAGGCATTTCTGTAAATTTTTTCAGATTGCTGGGAGGGTTGAATCGGGGGTATGGTCGCGGGCCAACTTTTTGAGATCCCCCATTTTATCAGCTGCTAACTTTTTGAATTTTGAATTTCTTACTTTCAATTTTTTTTTACTGTATTCTTGAAATATTAATAAACATCCTATAAAAAAATGAATAGTAAAAATATTGATTGCTTTTTTTTACAACACTTCAAAAGTTGCGTTAAATTCGTGCGTCTAAACCAGAATACCCCCTTAAAGACGAGAGTTTTTAATGTTTATTATTGAATTATGTATTAGGTGAACCTGCTTTTGGAGAGAAACAAAAATACATTTGTATTTTGTCATTTTTAAAGAAAAAACAACGCAAACAAATTACAAAAAAGCGATTTGTTTTCAAATGCCTTTTAATTATTCCATTTTCATAATTTTTTACTGAAAATTGGTCCAACTAATAACTAAGCAATCACGCATTTTAACTAAACTCTGCAAATTGCTTCCAGGTTAATTTCGCGATCTCCAGACGGCAAGCCGACACTAAACTCTAACGACGAACCATCACGAACAGCAGCATATAACGCAGGCAATATCCGAAAAAAATTCGTCAAACATTGACATTTAGTTCAAAGTATAAATAAAACGACTTTCAAGTTCCAATCCTTTTAATTATTCCTTCCATAAAGAAAATTCACGAAATGAATCATAAAAATCAGCCTCCCAATATGGGATTCCACTATTTGGCTTTTTAATCTATTCCGGTTAATTTCGGGCCAGAGCGTGACTGATGGGATTTAAAGGGAATCGTATAATAGGAGCATATGGCCAAACACTATTTTCGGATCTGTTCTGACAATAATCGGACCGTCTGAAACTACTTATTGACCAGATGCAACCAAATTAGGCTAACAGTAAATCGGTGTGTTCCATAAGGACAACACAGGACCACAGATATCTACACCGAATGACCGGAAAACCCCGTAAGGCCGATTGGGAACGTTTGTGACACCCTTTTATAGACCAGATCTAGAACCAGGCGATTGCATTTTTATCATTGCATTAGCTCTTAATTGTGAAAATCGGTAGACAAAACAACATTATGAAAATGGCTACTTGGGTTTTAAGCCAGTGGAGATCAGGACGTGTATAGGAGAAGTTACCTATAAAATAGCAACAGATCATGGAACAAAGAGGTGAATATCTGAGCCAAATTGGACAATCTGAAGCATATCGAACATTGTCTTGCAATGAACGTAAAAAATAATGTATTTATTTTTACGAAAACTAATATATAACCCGTATGTTTATTTTTATACTAATAATATATTTTTTTTTGTCCGCCTAACTTTATAACGATAATCATTTTATCTAAATTCTCCCAAAATGTTATACTATTGTGTAATATTTGGTATTCTAGAATTTGTTGTTTCATACTACTGCCTTGAGAATATGTTTTTCGGGAGATAGATAGATCGACTGTTCTATTTCAAAACGTAAGTCGCTCCGTCTTTGAGTGGAATTAAGCGAGGAAAATAGGAAATAGAACGATACCTGTCAATGTGACCTCCGTATAAGCAGTGGACAAGTAACACAAGACACACCACCGTTAAACTAACCTGTGCCATTCAGCTACCTAATTTATTCCCAAATTTGCAGTAACCCTGATGATATGATATCTCGTCGATCAAATTTACAAGAGAACTGCTCGAAAACGGAAGCAAAGAATGAAGAGACACATTTTATGCTCACCAACAGTCAGCTAGCATTCATTTATTTCTCTTCCCACCCCAGGCCGGCACACGATTCCCGTCAAAGCCTCTAGCTCACATCCTTTTCCGTACCGCCTAATAAGTGGCCTTGTTGAAATGCCATGTGGTTGACAAGAGAACTCCCATCGAGTTCCAAGAGAAACTCAGAAAACCTAACCCACCCTAATGTAAAACTCGTTTCCGGACCAAAACACCCAAAAAACGTTTCCTTCCCACTACGAAAAGAGCACATAATGGGTTTCACTCTCTCGAAAGCGTGTTGAGAATGCAGTTCCTCTCTTCGCTTGTGGGGGTGTTCGCAGTGGGAAAGACTCAACAGCACATGCTGCTGCACTGTAAACCCTTTTATGCTGGTAGAAGGTGAACGCCGCTATAACCCACTCCCTCCAGGGGGATGGCTAAGGCGAATGCAATGCGTCGCCGGGTTCTCTTCGACATATGCCGTTGCGCTGGGTCTCGTGGACAACTTGATGTACACGGGTCATTGTGTGTGCGTCTGAACCACTTTCTGCGTCTCGCACACAGCGCCAGGTAGATTTTTACACGTTCCACTCACACACTCCCACTGAATTGTTATTATTCAGTGGAGTCTAACGGCCGTTTGAATATCATCAGCCAGTCAGTTTACGAGGCTTCGCCATTAAGGACGGTTTGGGGTGTCGGTTATATCGCCTAATTGCGGTCTGATTATATCTCGTGTGTTTAATAAATAAT